>JAQBSW010000903.1:0-75000 GCA_029291075.1 Eudiplozoon nipponicum
TGATAATGAGTATTGTTTAAAGCAAACTTGTGAAATTAAATTGATAAAATAGAAAGTATATTGTATTTCAGCAGTTATGATGAAGAATAAATCTTCAGGCATGTACAGGTAAAGACGCCATTTGGCCGTCTTTGGCTATTATCAGATTGTGACGGAAAACTGAAAACCAACAGTCAGAGTCGGCAATAACTGAATGGCCAACATTTTCAGTTGACAGTACACATCATGTTGAGACTGGAAAGGTCATGGAGACAAACACGTAATGCACCCAGAAGTGGTACTTTATTTATTGTACAACTACGAGTACAAATCTGCGAACGAAGTCTGTCAATCGTGGATATATCAAATCGAAGCATGCAAGAAAGGTTGCAACACTCATTGAACGCGCGTGTGGTCAAAAACAATGATTTAAATGCAGTTTAAGAGTTTTAGGTGTACACCAATCGCACAACATAGCAAAACTACCGTCACTCACAGGTACTGGCGCGTTTCGATCTTTTATTATCATTATCTGGACACACGACGACAAACTAAATGACGATGTGTTTGTGCTATGCTACGCGACTGGTTAGATGCAATAGTATTTGTGTTTATCTCAAGTTTACAAACTTGCTTCAACGAATATTAGTTAGATTACTGGAGTATCGCTCGCACACTAGCAATGTTGCCGCGACCAGCACTTTTTGCAACTTTTGCAATGTTCATTAAGAAATGATTTATTATAAAGTTCGTTTTGTTGCTAGTTTTTCAAATGTAATTTGCATCTTCATGCCTATCATATACTATATGCATTCTCTTCATTGCTAAATCAGCCTAAGACAGGAAGAGTGACAGTTTGATTACCACTTCGCTGTGTGCATTTGTGATGCTTGTGTTTGTGCTGGTGTTTTCAGTTTTCGTGGCTTTCGTGAATGTTCGTGTGTGTGTTTAATAACACAGGGCATCTCTACAACTGCAGTAGACACGCATTAGCACACACGTGCGCGCAAGCAGACTTCAAGTTATAATCCATGCTAATAACGAGTGTACCTCGAGCTCAAATGCTCGCTGCATATTCTAAGTGTTCTACTTTGCAAACAACCTCTTGAATGGGTTTACTTAACTAAAAGTCTGTGTGTCTATTCGCCGTGCTTTCACCTGAATTGGTTATTCCGGTTATATCGGCTGTTTATCAAAAATGTTTTCGCTGAGACGAGAGAATCTGGAGAACAGGTACATCAGACCGGTTCTCTTTCTCATCCATCGCTTTATTACTTGTACATACGAAAATGCGCCATTTTGTGCATTATCTAAATTATTTTCTTTCGTAAGCTTTCTTTTTTTTCTTCGTGTATCTCTAGCTCTACCTTTTCTGTAAATATGTGAATACACAGTACATTCATTAGGATGTGTTTATTTTTGCGAAAAACTTAAGTGAACTAAGCTGCTATAATAAAATCTTGCTTCATTTGTGCATTTTGTGTTGGGGATCAGTGAATTTATGCCTTCCTATCATAACTAACATCCACTTTGATAACCAAATCGTATATTTTTCAGCATTTGTCAATTAAACGGTTTTTCTTCGATGACATTATTGCAAAGCATAAAAGGAGAAAATGGTCATACATCTGGAAGGTTCCCGGACGTCGCAATGAGGACGGCAATCAGCCTACAACCTTAGGCGGTGATGCATTCGGTAAGTTGATTATTAAATTTTAGAATTTGTATATCCATGATTCATCCTTATTGATCTTAAAGTAAAAAATAAAATCAATTAAACTAAGTATTATATATTTTTGGTTTCCTAAAGCTAGCATATATATGCTTTGATTTTAGACAGGGCGTCAAGTTAGATACTGTTTGTAGCGGAGAACTAACAATCATTAATTGCGCGGTTGTTGGTAACAGTTCTTTAAATCAAGTTTGCGAGCTTGAAGTTAACACAAGTCATAATGTATTTAACCAGTCGTCGAACAACATAGCAAAACTACTCTGATGATGATTATGTAATTTTGAAAAACGTCAGTACGTGTGACTGACGGTAGTTTTGTTATGTTGTTCGACGACTGGTTAAATAAAATGGGATTTATGTTTACTTCAATCTCGCAAACTTGATTTAATGAAACATAAAGATTGTATAACACAGTGCATGCATGTTGAAGGCGAAATTCATCAAGCAATTAACTGATATCGATCAAGGCCAGAGAGTATGGATTTACTGGAGTAACAGGTGTTCAGAAATAGTTGTAATTCTCAATTTTGGTGAACTATAGCATAAATTGATATCAATCATATTGGTACCATGTACCGACTCGGCAACAATGTTTTTAGTACCATGTGCCATTTCGGCACTATAATGTTGGAATCGGGAAATGACACAATAGCCATAGTGTTGGTATAATTTACAGACTGTATATATATTATATAGAGAGATTTAGCGTTGAAGTCGCGTTTTCGCGACTTTATAATATGTTAGTTTCGCAACTGCAGGTTTATACATTCGTCTAGGGTATGGTACGTCCAATTTTCCCACAATCCTCACCCAAATATAGAGTGAGTAAAGGGCGTAATACCTACTTCCCAATTAAATGCATATTAGTCATTACTCGCACAATCAATTCACGCTCAATTGTACATATTTCGCATAAATGTGTCTAAAGTTGTAAAACTGTTATGGCCATGATTGCAGTGAAATAATGCGTCCGACATTTTCAATCAAGCTAAATGTATGCATGACTACTATGGTTCAGCATCGCATATCTGATATCCACACCTTATATATGCCTTGCGGTTTACTCCTCGCTAGTATGTTTTTCATCGTGCACTAATGATGACAATGAAAGGTCTAACTACTGGGCGTAATAACGGCTCCTACTGATGAGTCGCCATTAAGCACGAAACGAATGTTCAACCGATTATACGTTCCGTTCATGCTGTCTTTGGTTTATCCTTCTGGTCACAACTGACCTAATTTATTACTAGGTTCGCAACACCTAGTACATCATCGTATCTAGTTAGTTTGTAGAAAACAGAGTGGATATGTCAAAGTCATCTGATCTTCACTTGCGCATTGTGCATAATGGCGACTTAATATTAGGATCCGCTAGTCCACATAACAACCCACTAAATATTTTGCCAAGTTACGTGCGACACCATCAAAACTACTGGTTATTGTAATGCCCCAAAAGCATTTTCTCAATAGACACTTGCAACAAGCAAGCGACTCCGGTCTATTTCGTTTTCAAGATATGATTTTAAAGTGTTGGCGTCATATGAGCTTGTGGAGGCAATTATTAAAGAGTCTTATACCCAAATTCATCTTACTTTTTTCAAACTAATAATGATTTATATCTCGTATTTCACATTTTAGATAGGCTAATATATTGAGGATATAGAAGTTCATTTTTTATCAAATCAAGCCGACAATACTGGCCAATCACACTATAATTTTATCAAGTGATGCGCTCCAATTGTCCAAAGTTTTGGGAGCATAGCGGCGGCTCCTGCAGGTGAGTAGGAAGATAGCGCGAAGCCCAAAAGTCCCCTTGATATTGACCTTATTCACACGATGTTGTGGCGTATGTTCTTGCTTCTAATTCGACATAAATACGAAAATGTATTTGGAGTTCATAATTTAGGCAAGAAATATCGCAATGAAGGATCATTTATTTGTAGAAAACAAATCTAGCGAAACTTTCGTGTAATATTGTGGCCAGAGCATTAAACATTGTCGTGATTGCTTTTCAATGGAATAACGTTTTCTTGTGACTCATGATTCGTCTATTATAATTAAGAGCACTTTCGTTTTTGCAGATTTACTTTCGAACACAAGATCTTTATATATCTTAACAGATAGTGAAATGTAATTATACAATCTGTAGTTTGCAACAATTTCGGCATGTTAGTGCCGTAATCTGGTTTACCTTGACGAGAATCCGAATCATTGAAGGGTGTCTTTCATCGCACCGTCTTGACGAGAAGAGAAGGAGTGCAAATTTGAAAGCTCCTCCATCTGTTGCACTAATTAGACATTTTCAGAGAAACACATAAGAATATACAGAATTGGATGCAATTTTATAATTATTTTGAAAAACAAAGAAGAAGTTATTAAAAATGACGGAACTTTATTTGCGAAAGAACAGTATAAGCTCGACCATGAGCGAATGAAAGTGAACGCAACATGTCCATAGCTATCAATAATAATAATCTCATGTTTAACAATATGCTATGTTAATCAATATTTATTCATTTTTCGGTAAATTGATCATAGCAAATATTATGCTTTTGGAAACCGAGCCTTAATAAAATTCATAGTACCATTTCCAGATGCAAAAAGAATATGAAATTTTGTCAGATACAAGAACCGTTTCTTTCTCATATTCTTCTCAGGTATTTACAAATGAAAATCTCTTCATATATATAAATTGGAAGGCCAAACAAATTATATAATTCTTGAATATTATACATTTTCAGCTGCTCCGATTATTGGCCTTGATTGGTGAGTTATCACTTGTCCCTTCATTTTGAAGCCCCCACAAGCTGCTTGTCTAAAAATGACGTTGGAACAAGATTTTCCACACTATTTTCCCTAATTTTAAGGACTTTATTTCCAGTCCCATCTTCAGGGTTGACACCATACGCACAGGAAAAAAACGACTTTTGGCAAATTTGGTTTCCTCACTCAAGTCAGATCTATTTATATTTATTTTAATTCCTAAAGTATTTTTATTGTCTGTCCCAATAACCGGTATGATATTTTTATATAAAATTTGTATGCGCACTCCTTTGTCAAAATCACAGCAATTAAAATATCAATGATTACACGTCTGTTAATACCATTATTTGAATAGTTTTCGTACGGTTTACTTAAAGAATAATCAGAACAACGTAGAAAGTCAATTTGATCGTGACTGCATAAAAATTATACAAGCAACATCCAAGTCCGTCATGATGTATGTGAGACTACAGCGTTCGCGAGACGCATTACGGTTTTTAAAATGTATTCATTCATTGTATTATTATCATCAAGGTCGCGGTCTTGATATAAACACCTGACCTATTAATTACTTACATATGTCAGTATAAACTAAGAATTGTATAGTGTAGAAAAGGCAATTCATCCAGTAGACCGGTTTCGTCCTTATTGGGAACTCATCAAGTACTGGACAGAATTTGCCGCGGACAGGATACGAACCTGGGCACGTCTGCTTCGGAATCTGGTGCTCTAACCACTGAGCTATCCTGCCGCACACTACACCACACACAATTTTCAGTTATATACTAATTAATGTAACTTGGTTAGTCAATTTTTCCTTTAGGTGGAGCTCATATGGCATCCATTTAGACCCAAAGTTTCAACTAACCATGCCCAATCTGTCATTACTGAACAGACACCACATTACATGGGGAAATGGTATTGAAATGAACATTTATATAATTAAACGAATATTGGTTGCGCGGGTGGTGATAAATTGATTATAATAATTGTTATCTCCACCCGCACAACCAATGTTCGTTTCATTCATTGTAGTTTGATCTACATCTGTTGTGTTTTTAATTAAAACCTAATTAGATCAGTACGTTTCAATAAAGATAGTATTGATATTACCTGAATGATTGCGCAGTGGGATCGTCAAATTTACAGTATCCACATTTTCACAAAGAGCCTATTGATCCCCATCTCCATGTACGCATCGAGTTCATCTGCGTGAAGGCTAGGTGCCGACTCGTGCCCTTCCTCCGAAGGCCTCATTATCGTACATACTAACCACTGGAAATGAGGTACGATCTAATCTTTGTTGACTGGCAACGTTTCGGTACCATTTTTCCAGTACCATCATCAGGCCTCTAATCACACACACACACACACACACACACACACACACGATATAATGCTCACAATAACAGATTTAAGCAAATGCGGTAACCTCGTTCCACAGTGGATCTATTTGTTATAATTTTCCACTCGGTAATGGATTGAAACACAGAAGGGCCTCAGCAATCTTCTACATATATACATATGCATGGGTACGATGAAAACACCCACTCGACATATATATATATATATATATATATATATATATATATATATATATATATATATATATATACATATATATATACTGAAATAATTGCCATCCCTCCTCTCCTCCAGTACAGTTGCATCTACCTTAAATTTCCGGTATACGTAATCTCATCAAGTGTGCAGAATTTACTGATGTTATGCAGTTACTTGAAAATGGGATCGGTGTTTTCCGGATATCTGCCATCATTATTCAAATAATAAGTAGAAAAATTGCATTGATAGATGATAGAGACAACCTTCTGGGGATGTACCATTTCACGCTCTGTCAAATCTGCTATTGTGATCAGTGTTGTGTTGCCTGATGATAGTGCTGGAAAATAGGCGCCGAAAGCGTCGCCGAGTAAACAAAGATGTGATTCGGAACCGCATTTTCAATTGGGGCAAGAAATCGAGTCAACCCGATCAAAGACAAAACAAAATTGGAAATAGGTGACAAATCGGATCTTTGTGTAACTTGCCCGTTGTACAGCTATTACCCGCGTACGCAAAACGCGGCATTGATGACAAAAATAGAATTTCCGTAAATCGAATATTCGCTTTTTTACATAGAAGATCGATAATGTTCCTTCCTGGGCTAAATAAAAAGCCACTATGTTGCAAAAAAATTCGTAATTTCACATTTAATGATTGTTAAATCATATCTTAGTTGTTGACAGGTTGATACTTCCGAATTTTCAATATACTATTGAGACATTCTTTAGAAAATGACGTATCAATCGGCGATATATTAAAAAATAAGTTTTAGAGGCTAGCGCAACGCAAAATATTTTAATTGAAATTAAAGTTAGAATAAAAGTTTAGGACTATCTTGTGGACCGAACATATTTTCAGCAGGATAATATATATATATATATATATACATATATATATATATATATATATATATATATATATATATATAAACAATATTTACTTCGTTAAAACAGAAATTGGTTCCATTTTGTTATTTATTTTGAACATGTTTAGCAAGAGAAAAATTTCGTGGAACAGTTTATGGTTTTAGCTGATACTGCTATACCATAGGTTGCCGTAAATGATCCTCGAAATAGTTGATGTTGCAATCGGTGTCAATAAAAGTCATGAAGCCGGAAAAACATTTGCCGTTCATACGATAAAATGACAAGATAACGATTTAAGTAGATAAAGTATTACCCCTCTAAATGATGGTGATCGCAAAACAAATTTTCATGTATATATATATATATATATATATATATATATATATATATATATATATATATATATATATATATATAAATATATATGTGAGTGTGTTTGCATGACTCAAAATATTTTGGAAGCGCGTTGGTATCAGCTAATCCCAAACTTACGGCCTTTAACGTTATGCTTTAACCGATTTACTCAATTTAAATGCATTCCTCAGCTCGCCTTGATTGACGCTCACTTATAAGATAAGTCATTTCAAACAAGTTTTTAGACTGAAAATAATCAATCACTCTATCCTTTATTATAATCAAGACCGCAACCTTGATTATAATAATTGTTATCACCACCCGCGCAACCAATGTTCGTTTAACTCTATCCTTTATTTCGCCTATGTTACAGAATATTTAAACAACCATACGTCACACGCACCGATGTGTTTTGGCCATTCATGATCAACATCAGGGAAGAACAGCCAACTGACAAACGATCGTCGTACGTACATGTATCATATATATATATATATATATATATATATATATATATATATATATATATATATATATATATATATATATATATATTCACTACTGAAATCAGGAACTGAAGCTAGCGAATTGATTTAAAGAATTGTTACCACCACCTGCGCAATCAATGATTGTTTAATTGTATAATCAAAAATGAAGTCGATCGATGCCTATAGCAAAAATTCGTATTTTGGAATGATGGCCATAATTTCTCGAAGCTCTTCAGTCCGTGACTGATGGTAATTATCCTTTGTTTTGCTATCGATTTAAAGAATGGAGTTAGTGTTTACCTCAATCAAGCAAACTTGCTTTAGATAGTCATCATGACCTGCATAATAAAAAAATGTGTTATTGAAAACATCCATAAGTAAGGTGTGAGCTGCAAATTGGTTATGTACGAAACTTTTAATTAAATCAAGATTGTAATACTGATATTAACACGTCTCATTATACACATACATTTGTCAGTATAAACTAAGTATTTTGAGATATTGCAAAGGCAATTCCTCCAGCCGACGGTTTCGTCTTTATGGGAAACTTTTCAGATGTTGACGTGGACAGGGCTCGAACCAGGGAAAAACTGCTTCGGAAATAGTAACTCTAACCAATGTGCTACGCTTGTCGCACAAATGGTGTGCAGCGTGCAGCATGGTGGCTCTAGTTGTAAGAGAAACAGACTCAGAAGCGGACGTGCCCAGTGTCGAGAGTTCTCAAAAAGAACGAACAGGTGTTTATATGAAGATCACAACTTTGATTTTAATAGTTCATAGCATCGCCAGCGAAACAAATGTTAGTTTAATGTACGGAACTTCATAGGAATTGTGCCGCTGACGTTCCGACTAAATGCAATGTATGCGAGACTACAAGGTGTGAAAGTCGAATTGCAAGTTTTCAACAAATTACATCAGCATTGTGTTATGATCCACGGTAGTCTATTTGCTGTCGTATTTTGGTGATGACCATAGAAGTTTGAAAGGTGTCAGTCCAATTAACTGACAGATGTTGAAGTGGACAGGGCTCGAACCTGGGAAAGACTGCTTCGGAATTAGTAACTCTAACAAATGAGCCACCTTGTAATGTATGCGGGACTACAAGATGTGAAAGTCGAACTACTGGTTTTCAACAAATTACATCAGCATTGTGGTATAATCCGCGGTAGTCTGTTTGCTGTCGTATTTTGGTGATGACCAAAGAAGTTTGAAAGGTGTCAGTCCAATTAACTGACAGATGTTGAAGTGGACAGGGCTCGAACCTGGGAAAGACTGCTTCGGAATTAGTAACTCTAACCTATGAACCACCTTGAAATGTATGCAGGACTACAATATGTGAAAAGCGAACTTCAGAGTTTCAATAAATTACATTAGCATTGTGGTTTGATCCGCGGTAGTCTGTTTGCTATCGTGTTTAGGTGATGATCATAGAAGTTTGAAAGGTGTCAGTCAAATTAACAGACAGTGGTATGCGAAGTTGTGCAATGGAATCGGTGTATTTTTCAAGTCTGCAGAGTTTATCTAAATTTAAATTCAAATAAGAAGAAAGGGCTTACTTATATGAACACTGAGGGTATTTTACTGTTGGATGCAAAAAATTACTATGTCCAAATCCTTAATTGACATAAGCGTATCATCCTTAAGTACAAGATCATTAAAATTGTTGCAACACTACATGATGAATACGTAAATTTGGCAAATAAATGACGAGAAGTCGCGCGGTTTGAAGGGCTTTTCATTGATAATTATGTATTCATATGTATTTCGTAAATATTTATGTATTTAAATACAGCTACATTCTGTTTTAACATGAGGACTCACAACTTTTCAGACGCCAAACTTGCTAATTCAATATGTACATCTTTTGGTACTGTTTTAATAAAATGTTCCAGCTTTATATAAACACCAATTCCATAATATATAACCAGACGCACGACATCATTAAAACTACCGTTATTAACATGTACTGACGTAGTTAGAACCTATATACTGTTTGTGGTTGGAGAACTTATATATATATATATATATATATATATATATATATATATATATATATATATATGCTATTGTGTATTAGGTGTTGCGCATCTAATAACAAAATAGTTCAAATTTTACCAGAAGGATAAAACAAAGCCAGCATGAACGGATGGTATAATCTCGTTCACATTCATTTCGTGCTTACTGGCGACTCATCAGGACCCGGTATGTCTCCCTTTAATTAGAACTTCCATTTTGATCATTAGTGCACGACGAAAAACTTACTAACGATGAGATAACCGCAAGCCATATATAAGGTATGGATATCAGATATGCGATGCTCATCCATTGTAGTCGCGCAAACATTGCACTTGATTTGAAATGTCAGACGCATTATTTCCATGCAATCATGACCATAACAGTTTTACAACTTTAGACACATTTATGCAAAATTTGAAGACAACGCGTAAAATCTAGTAAGTTAATCTAGTGTAACACAGATGAAAATGCGATGACATATTGATTGTCAAATTAGTGGGTGATGTGCTCTCCATTAAAAAGATATCCATATCAGAAAATCGAAATATATGGCGAAATCATGAAGAGAGTGGATCCAAACTATTCGGTACGTATATAGGCAATACAATTTAAACAATAATTGATTGCGCGGGTGGTGGTAACAATTCTTTAAATCAAGTTTGCGTGCTTGAAGTAAACACCAATCCCATTGTATTTAACCAGTCATCGAACAACATAACAAAACTACCGCCAGCTGCAATGCACTTACGCGTTTCGACCTTCCATGATCATCATCAGAGTACGACGGCAAACTGACTATCGAGGATCAAACCGCATTGAATATATATGGAAATCAAATTTAGATATGCGGCTCTCACCTCTAGCAGTCTTGCATACATTGAACTTGACTGGAAATGTCGGTTTGCCGTCGTACTCTGATGATGATCATGGAAGGTCGAAACGCGTCAGTGCGTTGCAGCTGGCGGTAGTTTTGTTATGTTGTTCGATGACTGGTTAAATACAATGGGATTGGTGTTTACTTCAAGCACGCAAACTTGATTTAAAGAATTCGGTACGCAATCCGAAAATCAGGTAAGTAATCTATTCCCTGTCGCGCAACATGTTTCTTTTAAATCCAAATTATACATTTAATCACGAGACGAATGTACACATGAGATCATACTTTTCGTTAACGATTACTTAGGTTTATTATTCCGGTCTTATTTGAACTAGTTTGTTATTGAATGAGCAACAACAAATTCAAAATTACATACATATTCTCCGCAACATACAATATATACCTAGTATATATTTAATTGAATGATGTCGTGATTTACGCGAAATATGATAACTGATATCGATCAAGGCCCGAGTAAATGGACTTGCTGAAGTTGCAGGTGTTCAAATGTAGTTGTAATTCTAAATTTTAATGACATTTGTCATACTTTGGAATCCACTGTGTTGGTACCACGTACCGATTCGGCAACCATAGTGTCCGTACCATCTACCGACTAGGTACCTATTGCGTTGGTACCATTTACATGCTCGGAATGCCTTATATATGGTGAGTTGACTTTGAAATCGCATTGCTTAAAACTTTATATGAAGGTAACTCCACTACTGCTGGTACGCACATTTGTATAGTAGTTTTTACCGTCCAATTGCCCCGCATTACTTGGTCGAATACATAGTGGATATAGGGTGTAACTTCGGTTCCTACTGATAAGTCGCCAGGAAGCACAAAGCGAATGTGCACATGATAATGTACATTTCATTCATTCTGACTTTGGCTTATCCTTCCGGTCCTATTTGAACTAGCGTGTTTCTAGGTGTACAATACTTAATAGACAATTGCATAAATATTAGTTCCCGCATCACACAGTATATAACTATTACACGTGACAAGTCAGTTTTTGTCAAACCTAACAGTGTGCTTCAAACCTGCCGTTCGAGACATTTCAGACAAACGTCGTTCCCCACGATTTCTTAAACAACTTTTAAAAGCTAATAATATACCAATATATTTTGAGGCCAGATTGTGAGGCTATCAGCATGGTTAAATACTGTTTGTTGCGAAGAACTAATATATATGCAAGTATGTATTAGGTTTTGCGAACCTAGTGACAAATTAGTTCAGTTGTGACATTTGGTTTATCCTTCTGGTCAAAACTGAACTAACTTGTTACTAGGTTCGCAAATCAGCATGGTTTTTTCGCAACTTTGGTGCAATTTAGCATGACGCTGGTATCCTTTATAGTTTTGATATATTTTGTATACAGTGAGCTTAATTTAAATTATCGTTTCTAATAACTTTATAGAAATTCGACACTATTACTGTGTAGGAGATTGCATTGCTTAGGTACCGCACAAATTTCGGCCACATATATAGTGAGCTCGAGGCGTAGTATATACTCCAACTGATAAGTGGCCAGTAAGTAGGAAACGTATGTGTAAATGTGAATATATCTTTGGTTTATGCGGTAAACCGGTGTTTTATAAGCTAATTTGTCACTTGATATGTCCTGCTTAATATATAATTATTAATATGTCTATATCATAATCGGATGGCGAAAACAGTTGAAACGACTTAAGCCAAGTTGTATGGCAAACCCAGATTCCAAAAAAATGCAACAAGTCGAGGAGTCCAACCAATACCACAGATTATGACAAGAGTGAATGCACCGCTATAGTAACCATAAAAGATATAATGCAACATACCTCAGTCATTGAAGAGCATTAAACACAAACAAACTGTCAAGTTTTACTTAAAATTGGCATAAAAATTTCTGGCACAAAAAAGTTCTCTTTAGAGTAAACTTTGTTTGCCGTGCGAGGACTGGTAAGGAACACGTGTCAAAACTTTCCTGTTGATATTGGTAACATAAAATTACACCTTCCCACATGTACATAAAATGTACAGTCTGACTTGAAACAAGTTTCATAGCGCCGCTTCTATCTGATTTGTATATATACCGCCTAGAAATAGATGGAATCAAATACATCGTAGAGGATTGCCCTGCACCAAAAACATCGGATTTGGCACGAGTCCTGGAAGAAGCGAATGCAGTTGATGCTTATACAAAATTTACAATAGCGTAAGGGTCCTATTACACATTGCCTTACCTGGAAAAACAATTTATTTTAGAAAATAATTTGTCAGAAGTAGAGGAAATTCGCAATTTCGGTGAATTTTGGAATATCTTGAAAATCATTGTGTGTGTGTACTACGTACCAATTCAGCAACCATAGTATTGGTATCATGCACTGACAGAACAACAATAGTTTTACTACCTTTTATATAGTGAATTGAATTTTAAGTCACATTTTCGAAGACTTTATATGAAGATTCTTCCACTCCTGCAGGTTTACACATTCGTTTAGGAGATTGGACCGTTCAGTTGTCCTCAATTCCTCACATAAATATATTGTGAGTATAGGGCGCAGTACCAGCTCCTACTGATGAGTCGCCAGTAAGTACGAAACGAATATGCACATGAGAATATACCTTTAGCTCATGTCGAATTTGATTTATCCTACTGGTCTTATTTTGACTACTATGTTACTGAGTGCACTACACATAACACACAATTGCATTTATATCAGTTCGGCGCATCAACCAGTATCTAAAATAATGGACATCTTGCTCTAACCCTACACAAATAATCATATTGTACAAGCGGAATTATTAATTTTGAAAGTTGTGAACCTAAATCATACAAACAGAACATTGTGAACAGTATGGCCTACTGTATAATGAGAATATGATCCTAGTCTCAAATGGATGAAGAATTCTCTAAATGTAAAGGATTATTACAGATCATTGGATACCCCGAACACTTTATTGATGTCAAAATGGAACCGAGATAACTTATTTCAGCAGATAATGAGGATAGATGTGCTTTTCTCACTTCGCCATATTGAGGGGAACTGACAACAAAAATCTTCAGAATGAAGCTTAACCAAGTAACACAGGCTTATGTTTCCAATATTAAACTAAACGTCACTTTTAATGTACAGTGAGTCATAGAAGTAGATGCTAAAGATAGGTTTCCAATGTCATTCGAATAGCTCATCGTCTCTTAGATTGAATGTTGCTGGGATAGTAGCAAAATAGGCAGGTTAAAAAATAACTTACATTCGTATCTTTCGAAACTTGACTCAAAAGTCAATCATCATAGCTATAGCACCAACGGATAAGCCCTTATAATAGATCACATAAGCGATATAGACCACAAAACTGAACCAATAAATATTTAAACGAACATTGGTTTGCGCAGACGCTAATAAAAAGTTATTTAAATCAAGGTTGTCATCTTGATATAAACACCAGTCCCATTATATACATATATTTTCCAGTATAACATAAACAATCTATAACGTAGATAGAGCAATTCATGCAGTAGACCGGACTCATCCTTATTGGGAACACTTCACGTACTGTCCAGAATTTGCCGCGGATAGGGCTCGAACCTGGGCACGTGTGCTTCGGTGTCCGTTTTTCATTACCACTGAGCTACCTTTACGCACAAATTATGTGTAAATAAATGAGGCACTTTATATCCAACAAGTTCCGCATCTCCAAATTCTGAAATTTCTCTCACTTGATTGCACATTTAACTGACCAATGGTTAATAGAATTAAAACGTTTTCAGTAATGATCAGATTGTCAAAAAGTTCGTCCGAATCAGGAATAACACCAGGCCCAAGACCAATAATTGCATTATTTTCACCAGTTTCAACATCTACTGATAGAGAATGTGTTCCAAAAAAGTGAAATTAGTTTCAGTCAATGGTGCGGCCCCAAAACTATAAACCCTTACAAGTTAAAGTTAGCAGTAATAAAACAAAGCGTTAGAGATAATCGCAGGCAACCAACTGATTTGAAAATAAACTAATAATCTAAGAGGAGTGCTATCTTTATCGACACATATAAACAGATGAAGTATTAGAAATTTATTGTCATTAGCAAATTCACCTTTATCGGATTCCACACACACACAATTAAAGCTTACGTGATCTTCATGTTTATTGAATAATTGCACTAGCGACCAGTAGGAAAATCACAATAAAAACAAACTTACAGTTAAACGAACATTGGTTGCGCGGGCGGTGATAACAATTACTATAATCAAGGTTGCGATCTTGATATAAACCCCTGACCCATTAAGTACATACATTTGTCAATATAGTCTAAAAGTTGTGTTGTGTAGAATAGTCAATTCATCCACTATACCGGTTTTGTCCTTATTGGGAACTCATCACGTACTGGCCAGAAATTGCCGCGGACAGGGCTCGAACCTAGGCACGTCGATTTCGGAATCTGGTGCTCTAATCTCTTACAATTGTTGAATTACATACAAGGAGTTACAGTATCAGAGTAGTATGCATAGTTAGAAGATCAATAGAAACGACTGAATAATATATAAGATGCACCAGGTAACAGAAAATACTCAACTTAGGTACACCAAACAATAAATCCATACAACTAGTGTATTGGCTGTTGCGCACGTGGTAGCAAATTAGTTCAAATATGACGAGAAGGATAAACCAAACACAGAATGAAAGTAAACTATAATCGCATGCACAATAGTTTCCATTTGAAATACACATACACACGCAAACACACATAATTACTAATGAACACACTAGAAATCCTATATAAAAATGAGTTATAGTGCGTTTTATTTTATACTTAAAAACATTTTACACATCAACACTTATCATCCCGTTCAATGTAAGTTATGATAGAATATTATATTATATTTTTAAATCAAGTTTGCGAGCCTAAATCAAAATTGCCAAATAATTTTTATCACCACCCGCGTAATCAACAATTGTTTGATTAAGATTCATTAACCCTTCAAGTTGGGCAGATGCAGAAATTCAAGTGAGACAAAGAAATAAAAGTCTTTTCGACCAAAATTATTTTTCTTTTCTATTCCAATCTGTGTAGTCTGTAAATAAATATAAATATTTGCATTGGTTCTAGACTAACATGTACAAATATTAAATTCTATTTACCAGAAATATGCATAATTGACGCGCGTCTCTCTAAGAAATTACTTAAATTGTTACATAATCAGCCAAAATAAAATATAAAAGGTCACACATTGGCTACGCTAGGAATAAAAACATGTTAGAAATGAAATTTTCAAACTAGTGTTTATCGGAAGTCACCAAACTTGATTAAAATAAAATGATAAATATACCTGTTTTAAGAGGCTAAATGACTTGCTTCGTAATTACATATTCTTGATTGCAGATAATTAATATTAATTCTCATGTATATTGGGTATTTCGCACCTAGTAGCAAGTCATTTCCTGGGTTGTTGATTTGCACTATCAGGTTTGCAGATTGATCCTTATTTCCATGTACGCATCCAGTTCGTCTTCGTGATGGCTGGGTGTTGATTCGTTCCTTTCCTTCGAAAGCTTCAACATCGTTCATATTAACCACTGGAAATGAGATACGATCTAATCTAATCAGTCCCCAGCGACATCACGGCCGGTCAACGAAGATTAGATCTTACCTCATTTCGGGTGGTTATTATTAACGATTTTGAAGCCTTCGAAGGAAAGCGACGAATCAACTCCCAGCCATAACAAAGACGAACTCGATGTGTAACTGGAAATGGGGATCAATTGGATGTTTGCAAAACTGTTAGTGCAAAGCGACAACCCACAAAAGAAAATCGTGGATGCTCTAAATGTGACGCTCGCACTGTTCAAACATTCAATAAACATCTGCAAATAACAAGTTAGTTCAAATAGGACTTGTTAATGCTTTCATATTAAGTTGACTTTTACACTAATTTAATACACACACGTATAAGTGATTGCACTACTGAACTGTCTCACATTTCCCGACATAATATATGAAATCTTCGGGGTGAATTACCAACTCCAACTGATAAGTCTCTAAAAAGCACAAAATACATGAGTACATGACAATAGACTTTTTATTTTTACTGACTTTCACATGTCACTCTGATCCTATGTGAACCAACTTGTTACTGGGAGCGCAACACCTAATAAATTTACTTTGTTATTAAACAATAATTGATTGTGCGAGTGGTGGTAATAATTCTTTAAATCTAGTTTGCGAACTTGAAGGGAAAACCAATCCCATTGTATTTAACCAGTTGTCGAATAACATAGCCAACTAACGCCAGTTGTACGCACTAAAGTAATAGGAGATTGCACCGTCCTATTATCCAACATTGCTCATTCAAATATAGTGTGGTTAAAGGGCGTAATACCGGCTCCTACTGATGGGTCGTCACTAAGCACGAAACGCATGTGCATGAGATAAAACTTTCCGTTCATGCTGTCTTTGGTTTATTCTTCTTATCACAACTGAACTAATTTGTTACTAGGTTCGCAACACCTAATACATACGAACATAAGCTGTTTGCAGCTTTCAAAACACACAAACATATATAGAGACAATACAATTAAACATTAATTGATTGCGCATGTGATGGTACCAATTCTTTAAATCAAGTTTGCCAGCTTGAAGTAAACACCAATCCCATATTATTTAACCAGTCGTCGAATAATATAGCAAAACTACCGTCAGTCGCACGCACTGACGCGTTTCGACCTTCCATAATCATCATCAATCAATTAATGTTTAATCGTATTTTATGTATGTATATATATATATATATATATATATATATATATATATATTCTTTATCATGTCCATTGCCTTCGAATAATGCAGAGTATATTTCTAATGATGAAGAAAAAAACATTAATAACAAAGTGGATAAGGCCATTTATTTCGTGAATACTAAACATCGCTCTACAATCATTCATTTATATACATTCTGGGTTTTCAATTGATTATGCTAGTGGTAACAAATCTGACTCGCTTTTACTTCTATTTCTTGTTTTGGCTGATTGGTTAGTGTGTATGCGTTTGTGTTTGTGTGTAGCGTGTTTGCATGTAAAGGTCATTCTCGCAGTATTGCAAAGTGATGTCTGAGATCTGGTCATTATTGTTTTGATAGCTTGAAGATTAACCATTTGTACGCATTGTTCACTGTTACATGTACGAGTGATATTTTTCTCAGTGTAGTTGATCGTTTCACCTTGTTGAACAAATTTGTGATCTGCACATGGTAACAGCGCCAATGTGGTTTGCAGTGTTGAACGTTCATATTGTTTGGAAACTTCTGTCACTGTATGCGCCTCCGTTATTTCCTCTTCAGTTTGTTGTCAATCCGTTGAATGTTTGTTGATTCTAGTCGAGGGCCTGTACGGTCTTGCCTGGATACTAGTAAATTGTTTTTGAAATATATATATATATATATATATATATATATATATATATATATATATATATATATATATATGGCGAAAGCTGCAAACAGTTAATGGTCGTGACTGTATAGAATTATGCAGCTGATATTTCCAGTCAATAACAATGTTTGCGAGACTATTAGAGACGAGAGCCGCATATCTAATATATCTTTCCATATATATGCAGTGCGGATCTATCCTTGCTAGTCAGTTTGCCGTCGTACGATGATGATGATAATGAAAGGTCGAAACGCGTCGGTGCATGCGATAGGCGGAAGTTTTGCTATGTTGTTCGACAACTGGTTAAATAAAATGAGATTGGTGTTTACTTCAAGCTCGCAAATTTGATTTAAATAATTGTTACTTTGTTAATGTTTCTGTTTTTGCATTTCGATGACTAGTAAATAATTGAAGTGGATTTGTGAAATTGCAGGTGGAAATACTTTCCATAAAATTTATCTTGCTCCTTTAAGTTTAAGTTGAGTCTTATTCGTCTATATTAAACAAATTTATCCGAAAACCTGTCAGTTTTAAAATTTTGATGCAACGGTGGCGTTCTTTCACTCTTGCAGTAATTGCTTCTCTGTCCAGAGTCAGACACAACTTTGGACGATATCACAATATTAATTGAATTTCGTTGTTTCAAACAAAACGTTTTACAATAATGTTATGCTGGATTGCTTTACATTTGACTGAGTGAGGGTGAAATATGCACCACTAATCATAAAATTGTCGCTAATAGCATTGAGTTCACATTGGTATTTTATCATAACGTTCATCAGGCATTGAAACCTATTAGCTTTTTTTGATTATTTTATTTAACTTTATGCCAAGCAATAAAGATTTATCTTCTCTTAAAACAATTCGCTTGTTCAAATTCGATTTCATTCTACGGGTTTTAGTGGTAAACCGACACATTTTTTATATTAACCATTTTCATGTCATACAAATTATTAGGATTTGGTCGCATTAGAATATTTTCCCGATAGACGATAATATGTCACATATCCTTTCGTTAATTATGTAATAGGTGTTGCACACCTAGTAACAAATTAGTTCAATTATGACCACAGGTATACCAAAAGGACAGAATGAACGGTAAGTATAATCTCATGCACATTTATTTCCTGCTTATTGGCGACTCATCAGTGGGAGCCGGTAATACGCCCTTAATCCACTATATATTTTGGTGAGGAATGTGAGAAATAGGGCGGTACAATCTCTTAGAGGAATGTGTAACCCTACAGTAGTGAAGTTAACATCCTACAAAGTCTCGACAATGCGCTAACTCACTCCTGTATATATATATATATATATATATATATATATATATATATATATATATATACAGAGCCCATAAAATTATACGAACACTATAGCTGTGTGTATTTTGATACCAACATTATGAGTATCGAAAAGGTACATAAATACTAACACTATGGTTGCCGAGTCGGTACATGGTACCAACACGATGGATTTCAATGTATGCTATAGTTCACCAAAATTGAGAATTACAACTATTTCTGAACACCTATTACTCCAGTAAATCCATACACTCTGGCCTTGATCGATATCAATTAATTGCTTATTGAATTTAGCCTTCAACATGCATACACTGTGTTGTATAATCTTTATAATTCTTTAAATAAACTTTGCGAGCTTGAAGTAAACATCAATCCCACTTTATTTAATCAATTGTCGATCAACATAGCAAAACTACCGTCAGTTACACGTACTGACGCCTTTCAAAATTCCATCATCATCATTAGAGTTGTTTTGCTATGTTGTTTGACGACTGGTTAAATAGAACGTGACTTCTGTTTACTTGAAGCTCGCAAGCTTTGTTACCTCCAACCGCGCAATAAATGATTGTTTAATCTTTATGATTCGCGCTTAGTTTCCCGACAAAATGATTCCTAATTCTGCATGTTTTCTTAGTTTTTTGAGTCTTTCATCGACTCACTCAACCCAAGCATATGAACTATAAGATATAACCATTAAAGGCAATATTGATCGTGATGAAATTTACAGTTAACCCACAGAGAAACCAATACGTTACATATAATAAAAAATTCATCAAATAATAAAAAGAAAAACCAAAAGGATAACATTTCGTTGTGTGCGCCACTGATGCTCGTTTTTTGCTCATGATTTTCTGTTTTATGGATATCGTGAGTGTGTGTGTGTGTGTGTACTTGATAACTGAGAGCATCTCTACAACTGCAGTAGACACGCATTAGCACACATGTGTGCGAAAACAGACTTTTTTTTAGTTATAATCTATGCTAACAATATTTTTACCTCGAGTTCAAATGCTCGCTACATATTCCAAGTGTTAATTGATAAATAATACACATTTTAAAAGCACTATATATATATATATATATATATATATATATATATATATATATATATATATATATATATATATATAGAGTAAAATATACTCATTATATTGTATGGTATTTATCTTATATAAAAAAAATATAATAATAATATGTAATAATAATACTTTCCTGTTTTTATCTTTTAAAATAACCGTCCATATACGAATAAACGCTTCCGCAATAAGCAGTTAAATTCTTTAAATCAAGTTTTCGAGCTTGATAAAAAAAATCAATCAAACTGTATATAACCAGTCGCACAGCATAGTAAAACAACTGCCAATCACACGTATGGCGCGCTTCTATTTTGAATGATCGTCATCATAACACGACGACAACTTTAATAGCGAAATTTAAACTGCTATGCCCATATAATTTCTGGTAAGTTGTATATCTGACTCTGACCTTCAGTAGACTGGCATATATTCCAAGTCGCATACCACATGCAATTTGTATTTTTATACAAAATTTTGATTTTTTGGTCTGTCTTCCAATAATGTGGAGCTCAGTCAGCATCGCATTTGACCTAAGGGTTCAACTGTCCATCTCTGATCTGTAATTATATAATTGAAATCATGCCACCTGGAGAAGTTATATTGAAATAATGTTTGAACCTTAGGTAGAACTCTATGCTAACAGGCAGGAAAATATTATCGTAGGACTTGATTATTTATAATTTTTTAAAGTAAACCAAACATGGCAGATTATGGCAAAAGGAACTTACCTTCCTGACTGGCTTTCTTTTAATAGGGCTGTCCACTATAGAAGCACGAATTTCCACGACTGAGTAACAAAACTGAGAGCATTTGTTTCATAATAACGAAATTCATCTGCTACACCAGAGGAAGTCAAATAATGAATCACCTCTTAGGAGTTACTCAGACATCTGCTTTTTAGGCAGTCTATAGATTTGATGTATCATATCTCTACCAGCCTTTGTTTTATATTCAATCTTTCCTCAAGGTGGATCCACCTAGTTATAGCTTTATAACTTAAGTTCAAACTAGCTATACAAGATCAATTATTCTATGGAAGGCACTTTTTAAAGTGATGTTGAATTAAAAATTTGTGACATTATTTTAATTTTTAAATGCGTTCTTAGTGTAAACTAAACATTACATACCATATAAAAAGCAATCTGCCTAGTAGATTGGATTCGCCCTTAACGAGGACTCGTCAGTAGTTGCAAAATTTGGCACGATCTGGATTTGAACCCGGAAGCATTTGATTGGGATTCATGCAATAAAACTCGGATTGCTCTGAAGCTGCGTACTAAATTCAGATCGCTACTTTATGCTCAGTTTACCTCTTTCATTAGTCTGAATCAGATGCTCTTATGTTCAGTTATCGCCAGTAGAATTTCTGTGGACCACAAATGAGTGTCACATGAGAAGAAAATCGTACTAGAAGGTAAGTGGCATGTATTATCTTATGCTATGACTAGTTTAGACCAACAGTTTATATGTAATCGAATCAAACCCAGATAATGTAATTCAATACCACTAGTCAGGTGTTATGATGTCTGTCAATTATTAAGGGTCGAGAGTGGCTAGTTAGATAATACATTCGTTTGGGAAACTCGCAAGAATCGACATAATGGAATTTATGTCAGTAATATATTAGTTGATAAATAAATACAAATTGAGTGTTGCGCCTTTGCTTCAGTATAGTAAGGGATAACTTCGACAATTCTGAGCCCTTTTTTCCTAGCATCAAATAGCTTCTGCACAAACGTGGTTGCTACTCATTGGTACTCAATAAGGACTCACGCGACCTAGTAGATTAATTTCATTTTCTGTTTCCTGACATCCAATTTTTAAATATTTAGAATAGCAAAAGATCTACTTTGTTATGCCGCTGGTTAAATAAGACAAGGTAGGTATTTATTTTAAGTTCGTTTAACTTGGTTAAAGGAATTGTTATCACCCCTCATGGAATCTACGACCGTTTAATTGCATAACTAATACAAATGTGGTGAAATCTGCAAAAATTTAAATCTGAGAATGAATAAAAAATAGACAACTGAAGATCACAGCCTTGTATAATGAACGTGGCGGCTAGTAGTCAGACTAGCACTTCTTAAGTTCCATAAATCATATATACATTGTCGTTTGATCCTCATTTGCCAGTTTGCCATCGTACTCTGATGATGACCATGGAAGTATGTGTAATTTGATTTTCGAATAATCTCTTCTCTATTCTAATTTAAATTTTATTTTAAATGATAAAAGTATGAAAAGATGGCAAGCTATTGTAATAATATTTCACTTTTGTAAGGTAGCTTTTCATTAAATGTCAAGACTTCACGCACACATTGTTAATGATCCTATTTTTGTTAAGAAAAGTTTTGTATGTTTTGTTGCATTTAAAGTTGTTTACAGCATGCACTCAAACGAAGACATTCACTGGCTAATCACATACAAAAAATTACAGTTTAAATCATGAGTTATCTCTTGAAATGAATTTAAATACACCTGCACCATAAAGCTTATTGTGTATAATAAACTATGGCTACATATGTAGGTCCACCTCTTGTTTTGACGTACTTGTCGTCACAGAGCTCGAAACACATTGAGCAAATATTTTAATGGGTATAAATCCACTGTGGTTTAAAATTCAATAAAGTGCAATAATTATGTGGTTGTTATTGTATTCTATATTTACTTATGTGTGTGTGTGAGAGAGAGATTATCAGAGATAAGATACACGAATTACACAATATTTTAATATTTACACAAATTTTAGCATAGAAGAAAGCAAATTGACGCGTAGTATCGCGTTCATTTATTCATGCACGCGAAGGAAAACATACATGAACGCTATGTGTTTACTGTCGTGTTTTGTGGACTGGCATTAAGATCATTGAAGCAGAACTTCCGTTTAAATCAATTATTTCAATGTTCTTGCTATCTATAACTTTGTATAATAAGGCTTTCGAAGCTAATTAGTAGTGAAACCATGTTTTATTATTTAAGCGTTTCAACTTTAAATACGATTATTGTGGCTCAGAGTGCGACACAGAGAAATTTTCAACTGACACGTCCACTCAATTTTGACAAATATATAAAAATATAACGCATTATTTTAAATACACACAAGCACAGAAAATCAGTAATTTCACGGAACATTATTTCTGGTTTAGGCATTCCAAAAAGTGATTCGATAATTAATGTGTGTGTGTATTCGAAGGCGAAATATTTTTTTTCGATGTTGCATTGGAGTAAAATTTGCACTCGGAGAGTGAATGTGTTTAGGTGACTATATTATTTTGAAAAATATGCATGTTAAATTCCTATTGGACCGCAAGAAAATGCATTTTTTCAATTTTGCTCTGATTGGTTTTTTTTGAAACTTGTAGAAGCTTATGCACGTCTATATCCATACTTCTGGCTAGATACGTAGAGCTTTTGTGTTAAAATTTTCATGAATTTTTTACTTTGTCGTAATACAAATAATTGATGTCACATTAGCTATGCTGTTTTCTATTCTGGTGGCGATCATTCCATTTCACTTTATATGCCATAAATAAGGTGTTAATTGAGCTACATTGTCTCACATTATTTTAATCTTATTCAGTTTTTAACTTTGTTTTTGCGGAATCCATGGGATTTTTAATATTATCTTCGTATAAAAACAAATAATTCTCCGCATCAATGTGACTGAATCGGGATTTTTATACGTTACGCTTAAGTGGATAGTGCGGATTCTGGTGTAAAGCTCCAGAGTAATGGCCTGCAATTTCATTTTGTTTTACATGTACACTTAAGAAAAGGTAGAAAAAATAGTGCAGTGAACATAAGTTGACGCTATTCAGAATCAAATACGTTATTCAGTTTAGAAGATGTGGACCCTCGGAAACATGTTCGGAGTGGTGCTTCAACCCAAGAGAATACACTGGAGGAAAAACTATGCTGTATCTCTCCATTTGGGGTACCTACTTGAGAACTATTTATTCCCCGACAAAGTGAATCACACAATGAGGTAAGAATTTTTTAAATTGTGCATTCTTTAAACGATAAATAAGCATATTTATTATCATCCATTTTATCATTTTTGTTAAATGATGTTGAGAAGATTGTGTAATTAAATTTGCATCTTGACATATCGCCATGGCAATTTTCAAATCTGCTTACCAAGGATGGCCTTAATAAGAAAATAATTATTTCGAAATAAAACCGATTCTGTAAGAGACCTGATTTAAAATAGGGTGTGATGATGTTAGATACTGGTTTAACGTTTAAAAACAAGAAGGAATCATTTCATTAGGGGAGATATTTTCCCTTTGTAGTTAATGTTATTATTCATGTTCCGATATACTTTAATAACACACAAACACACACACACATATAAAGGATCTGACTGAAAGTCAGTTTGGATCGCTTATCCAGTATTTTGATTTTAAATCAAGCGTTTCATTAATGATTCTCCAAAATTAAACAAATAAAACGTCATCGTGTACTTATTTTAGGAATATAACGGGGGCAACGTTGTCAATTGGCAAACTTTTTTAAATTAGAACTATGTAGGTGGTGGTGCGATTAAAATACTACAGACAAAACAGTTTTGTCGGAATTACATGAACTATCACCATCAACCTGAATAACTTTATAGATTTCTCTTTTATAAAAATAGATAGCACTATATTAGTTTACGAAGTATTTGTAAGACTTATAATATGCTGCCATTTCAATTTTGTGATCTATCAGGTGATATAAATATTAAGATCGTTATCACTTTTTATTTAACGATTTTTTAAATGTTTAATTATGTTCAAATAGAAAAGTACGGTCCACAATAAAAGTACAAATAAACTACATGTAATGTAATCAAAGTTGCCATCCTGATATAAGAACTTGACCCATTAATTACTTACATATCCCAATATAAACTAAGAATTGTATAGTATAGAAAAGGAAATTCATCCATTAGACCGGTTTCATCCTTATTGGGAACTCATCACGTACCGGCCAGAATTTCCCGCGGACCTGGTTGAATTGCCTTTTCTACATTATGCAATTCTTTGTTTATAGCGACAAATGTATTTACTTAATGGGTCAGATGTTTACATCAAGCTCGCAATCTTGATTATAGTAAATGTTATCACCGCCCGCGCAATCAAGGTTCGAATAATTAGACAAAATATATATTGTTCCGCTTAGTTCAAATAAAACAAACAATAAATTTTTGTATGGGGCACTAAGAGCCCCATGATTGTATGACCTTTTAATTAATTACCAATGTTTTGGATTGAAAAGAAGGATATAAATTTGAGGGTATTATTAACCATCAGTAATTTTACTAGGCTACATTATACCATTAATGAATACACTGGAATAACTTATATTTTACTCAATCTTTCGTGAATTTTTGTAAATTGTATTGCTCTAATTAGATTTATTATTGGGTTGGCTACATTTATTGTTTATGTTCGCTGTCTAAATTATATTCTTCGTTTGTTGTCATCACTTTAGCACACGTGATCTGTGGTAAAGCAGGTATTATGACTGTTTTTGTTATTGCACTTCATATAAATATGCGGTTGGGATAAATATATGCTCGTTACTTTTATTTTTTTATCGTATTTATATTTTTATTAGCCTACAAATAAATATTTATTCTATTTTATAATGTAGTATCCTTAGAGAATACAACACAAGGGAAATTTAATAATCAGTTAGTAAATTCGTAAGCTCTAATTCTATTTCAGTAACAAGAACGCTCTCTTAGAGGCAATAAATATTTTGAACATAAATCCAATCAGTACGTGTGACTGACGGTAGTTTTGCTGTTGTTCGACGACTGGTTAAATACAATAGGATTGGTGTTTAATTTAAGCTCGTAAGCTTGATATAAGCAATTGATATTAAATTCGCCATTTGATCTCCGATTGTCAGTCTTCCATTGTTCTTTCATGATGACAAAAGAACGCCGAAACGCATTAGCACGTGTATCTGACGGTAGTGAGGCAACGCTGTATTGAGAAGAATTATCTGTAATTAAACAAAATCAACAAAAGACCGCGTGCATAAAATAAAAGGAATTATTTATGCAAAATCTACAAATATATTCTGATTCAACAAAGTGACAGCCAGTAATGTTAGTCTCCATAACATGTTTAATGAGTGGTGCTCTATAATATCTATGCATCGGATTTCGCAACACGTGGAAGTGTTGAAATATTAAAGGAATGACAACATACAATGATTATTGCCATTAACAGATCCAAATCTCTTGCACCCAATTTTAATTCTCACCCATAAATAATATGTCCTTGTTGTTAAGAAAAAAAGTATCAACGAATTTGTAACTATGATAAACTCTCTAGAAGAAGCTTGATATAAACAAATATCTCATTTTATACATATTTTGTCAGTATAAACATAGCACTGTAGCAAAGGCAATTCATCTTGTAGACCGGTTTCGTCCTTATTGCCAAAACTACTGGTACTGACCAGAATATTGTCATGAGTGGGGCTTGAACCTGTATGGCAAATTAGCTATTCGCTTTTTACCCTTAGTATTCTGGCATATATTGTATTTTACTGGAAACGTCGGCTGAAAAATTTTTATGCTGTCACGATCGTATCATTTTTTTCTGTTTACGCCATTCGTGTGTAAACTAAACAAATATGCAATCGTTGATTGCGTGGGAGGTAATAAACATTATTTAAATCAAGTTTTCAAACTTGATTTTACAATTCTTTAAATCAAGTTTGCGATCTTGAAGTAAACACCAATCCCATTCTATTAAACAAGTCGTCGAACAACATTGTAAAACTACCGCCAGCCGCAAAGCACTGACGCGTTTCGACCTTCCATGATTATCATCAGAGTACGACGGCAAACTGACTATCGAGGATCAAACCGCATTGAATATATATGGAAATCAAATTTAGATATGCGGCTCTCACCTCTAGCAGTCTGGCATACATTGAACTTGACTGGAAATGTCGGCTGCACAATTTCTATGCAGTCACGAACATTAACTGTTTGTAACTTTCGCCACATATACATATATAGGCAATACAATTTAACAATAATTGTTTGCGCAGGTGGTGGTAACAATTCTTTAAATCAAGTTTGCGAGCTTGAAGTAAACACCAATCCCATTGTATTTAACCATTCGTCGAACAACATAACAAAACTACCGCCAGTCGCAACGCACTGGCGCGTTTCGACCTTCCTTGATCATTATCAGAGTACGACGGCAAACTGACTGTCGAGGATCAAACCACATTGAATATATATGTAAATCAAATTTAGATATGCGGCTCTCACCAATTCCATTGTATTTAGCCAGTCGTCGAGCCCATATCTAAATTTGATTTTGTGACAGAGTTGTTGTAGGCATGAAAAAGAAGTTTGACTTGTGATCATCTCTAATTGACATAATCACAAAATAGAAGTTGCACTAATTAAATTATCATTGACTGCACGGGCGGCGATAATTATTCAAATCAGGTTTGCAATCGTGATACAAACACCTGTCCCTTTATATACATTATATTGTCAGTATAAACTAAACATTGCATGATGTAGAAAAGACAACTCATCAATTAGACCAGTTTCGTCCTTAAAGGGAACCATTCACGAACTGTCTAGAATCTGTCACCGACAAGACTAGAACCTGTCCGCGGCAAATTCTAGCCAGTACTTGATGAGTTCCCAATAAGAACGAAACCGGTCTACTGGATGAATTGCCTTTTCTACACTATACAATTCTTAGTTTATACTGACATATGTAAGTAATTAATGGGTCAGGTGTTTATATCAAGACCGCAACCTTGATTATAATAAAGGCTAGAACCTGGTCTCGTCTGCTTCGGTGTCTGTTGCTCTAACCACTGAGCCAACCTTCCGCATTGATGTAATCGTGTGAGAACGCGTTGGCCGCCTCAATCTTAGCATTTGGCCAAATATCTGCGTGTTGATCACGAATAAGATACTTAGTTTATACATAAATCTAAGTTTGAAGCTAGCGTAAATATTGTTTTTATACCGATAACTTATCACAGTTAGATATGTAAAATTAATTAATGTTTGAAGTTATATTGATGGCCTTAAATTGGCAAATAATATCTATGACTCGTCATATCACGTAAATAGCGTAACACGTATCAATTGCAGGGTAAATGTACAAAGAATGCTTACAGAACGAGTGTAGACTTGTTTATATATTAATTAGGAGGTATTTAGTGCGATTTAGATCAAATAGCACCAGTTACCTCTGACATTCAGCGTGAAAAAACGTGTAGACACACACATGAGTTACATTTTTACTTTTTATTGGTAGGAGTCGGCATTAAGCCCCTAAGCCACTATATATCTGAAGATTTGTTGGAGTGCTGAATGATGCAATTTAATATACGTAAATGTATTAAAGCAGTGTCGGAATAAGTTTCATTTAAGTTGTTTATATATTCTACTAGAAATTCAACGCTCTATACAATGAATGTACCCAACCTGTAATTGCTACCATTACCATGATTTGCTGGAGTAGCAGGTGTTCAGAAGTAGTTTTAATTTTGGTGAAATTTAGCATATCTTGAAATCCCTGACTTTTATCTAGGTTGCGATCTTGATATAAACACCTGACCCATTTATTAATTCCATTTGTCAGTATAGTGTAGAAAAGGCAATTCATCCAGTAGACTGGTTTCGTCCTTATTGGGAACTCATTATATACTGTTCAGAATTTGCTGCGGACAGAGCTCGAACTTGGACACGGCCTCTTCGGAATCTGGTGCTTTAACCACTGAGTCATCCTGTGGCCCACTGCACACAATCTATAGTTATATACTAACTAATGTTTCTTGGTTAGTCTTTCCTTTAGGTAAAACCTATATAGCATATCTTTAGCTCCAAAATTCCAACTGACCATCCCCAATATGTCATTACTGAACAGTCACCACACCATATGGGGAAGTGGTATTGAAATGTACATTTGTATAATTAAACGAACATTGGTTGCGCGGGTGGTGATAACAATTACTTTTAATCAAGGTTGCTATATTGACATAAGCACCTGACCAATTATGTACATTCTCCTATTTAACCAGATACGCAGCCTAAAAATACTACCGCCATTTTCACGAACTGGTGCGTTTCTACCTTGGACGTCACTGGTGCACGAAAGACACTGAAACGAATATAGAGCTATGAAATGCTGAATTAGGACTTTAATCCTCAATAGTCGCATACATATTTTATTTGACTAAGAAATGTTGAAACATGTTATTGAGAGTGACTGGCATATGCTTGGTTTAAAAATGCGAGAGTTGCTTGTCTCAAGTGGGCATACTTGATGTAGGTAATTAATTTTATCACTCGAACATGCTTTTTGGCAGACTAGCTGTATTCATTCAATTAGCTTCATCAGTAAAAAACCTTTTAAACAAAAAATTATACAGTTAGTGGCATACATTAGCTTGATAAAATCTGATCAATACTATTTTTCAAACAGTAGATCCAATTTAATTAAACAATTATTGATTGCGATGGTTATGATAATTATTAAATCAAGTTTGTGAGATTTGAATAAGCACCAGTCCTATTATATTCACATTTGTCTGTATAAACTAAACATGGCATAGAAAGCATAGGCAATTCATCCGGTAAACACGTTTCGTCCTTGTTGGGAATTATTCAGGTATTGTCCCGAATGTTAATTCGGACAGGGTCCGAACCTGAGAACGGTTGTCTCGGATTCTGGTACTCTATCTACTGCTCCACCATGCTGTACCGGATTAATTTTCTTAGCTAACTTATACAATGCTTAGTTTATTATGACAAATGTACGTATAATGTGATTTATTCCCATGCCGCGTTTTGCGTACAAGGGTAATAGCTGTGCACTGTCAGTTCCACAAAGATCCGATTTATCACAATTTCCAATTTTATTTTGTCTTTGATCGGGTTGGATTATAATTCGTTCCAATGGAAATGCGGTTCTATCACATCTTTGTTTACTGGCGAGGTTTCGGTGCTTACTTTCCAGCACCATCCTCAGGCCACAAAACACAGTACTTTAATCATAATAGCAGATTTAAGCAAATGTGGTAACCTCGTTCCAAAACCATTCTGTTTATATATTTTTTTTACCCAACACTAGTTTTAATCATAGAAACTAAACTCAATATATAACTATTTGTAATTAGCAGACCAATCCTTACCTCAGCTATCTCAAATTCCCGGTATACATAATCTCATCTCGTATGCAGAATATTGTAGGGAAAAGAGACAGTATCGAAACTTTTCTTATTTGTTATAACTGTATTGCTACTATGTCACTGTAATGAAAATTCAAAATTGATAAAACTAAAACCTTGACTGTCATATACTGTATTTTATTTAAATCCGGGAGCTCTAATGTATACAATGGTATACAATGGAGCAGCAAGTTACTTAGATGGATGGAGAGCGAATGTCACAGAGACGCTTAGGTGAAAGATTAAAGAGAGAGAGGTAGAGATTGTATAGACAACTAACGTTTTTTCAAAAACTAATCGTAAGCACAATGCGATGTTAATCAAATCATAGAAATAATTGCATAAGAATATTTACTCATAGGACTAAAATAATTCATTTTACCTATATGCATATATATCTAAATATAATGTCGTAACACCTTTATATATATATATTTGAAGAAGGACCATTGTTAATTGTTAAACATGAATATTTTCTATTTTTATTATTTTATTTATTACGTTAGTCACACCTTATATCAATATATAAAATACATGTCAATATGTATAAAAAACATATATATAAATATAAGCAACAGTGTGAGTCAAATATCCCTAATCCTATATATATATATATATATATATATATATATATATATATATATATATATATATATTAGTAATAATTATATTAGGTTATCACACCTTATATAATATATGCACATATATCAATATGTATAAAAACATATATATATATATATATATATATATATATATATATATATATATATATATATATATATATATATATATATATATATATATATATATATATATGAGCAACAGTGTGAGTCTAATATCAATCATATATATATATATATATATATACACGCTTGCATATTTAAAAATTATTATTTTTCCTTTTTTATTTTTTATTCCTTTTTTTGACCAATTAATCAAATTGTATATTTATTTATTCACACCTTATATAAATATATAAAATACAATATGTTTAAAAACATATATAAATATAAGCAACAGTGTGAGTTAAATGTCTTTATATATATATATATATATGTATATATATATATATATATATATATCGAGGGTAGGGGACACCACTTGTACCAAATTCAAGAAACTCCATGGAAATTTGAGCTGGCTGATCCTCAAAAGTGAGTCAGCTGCAGCAAAGTAAAGTAAAAAATATATATATATTATTCCAATAAATATATATTTTAATAGTAATGCCTAAAATGATTAATGTCCGTATACATATATATATATATATATTATGTATATAGAATAAGCCTATCTATTTACCGATAGACCTATCTATATATCCGTCTATCTACCACATTTTGAGTTACTCTTAAAAGGATAATTGATAGCTGTTAACCATGAATATATTCTCTAGGACTAACGTATTATTCCTTTTTAAGATATTTCTACCTTACATAAATATATAAAATACAAGCTACAGTGTGAGTCAAATGTCTCTAATCTAATGTCCTATATACTAACCCTTGCTAAATCTGTATACCCTCTTCTGGAACATTTTTATTGAGGAAGATACGTATATAGGAATGGATATTGGTTCAGTTCTTTCGCTATCAGTGTTCTATAAGCGAGATTTTTTACTTAGGTTCCCACTTAATTCAGGTTCCGCAGCCTCACGTTTTCTGACCGTAGAAAATGCTTCATTAAATATTGGGCCCAATGATTTTCTACCGATGTTACATTCATTACACCTTTTCCTGATTTTATTTCAATTGACTCTCTAATTAGTCTAGTTAATCTGTTGCGGTTGCATAACGCGATGCGTTTACATCCCTCCCAGTCTATTTCATGACCCGTTTCCTTCGAATGCCTAGCTAGGTCTGATCTATGAATGTGTCCATATTTGCAGGCTGTCTTGTGTTCACCTCTACGAACCTTTATAGGTCGCATGGTTTCGCCTATATACCTAAGATTACATTCTTTGCAAGGTATCGCATATACTCCTGATGTCTCGAGGGGTTCTACTCTTTCTTTTTGGTTAGGTAGTTTATTGCCTATAGTAAGCGATTGTCTTAAAACTGTTTTAATCTTGTATTTAGTTGCTATTATTCTAATTTTCCTGCTCAATTTTGAATCAGGTAATACCATAATTTTGTGCTTATCCGGTTCTGTTTCCTTCTTTACTTTGTTTATTATGTTATTATTAAATCTCTGCAACATCTCATCTATTAATCTATCTATTATACTTGACGGATAGCCATTTAGTTCGAATATTTCCCTTAATCTCCTCATTTCCTTTTCTCTATTTTCTATATCCACTATTCTAAGACTCCTTAATATCATGAATTTAAGAATGTCTATTTTCATTCCATATGGGTGATTTGATAATAAATTAATAATAAGTCCTGAATAAGTCTCTTTTCTAAAAATATCTCTTTCTAATCTGGAACCATTCCGTTTTATTTTCACATCCATAAAGGGTAATTCATCATTATTCTCTTTTTCCAATGCAAACTTTAACTCACCTAATTGGTTGGCTAATTCGAGGAATTTATTTAACTCATTATCACCATGTTTCCAAATTATAAACATATCATCATCTTACATACAAGTTTGGCTTGAGAGGAGATTTTAATAACAGATTTTTTTCAAAATAGTGCATAAGTAACTTGCTGCTCCATACTTGAACTAATTTGTTACTATGTGCGCAATACCTTATACACCATTGTATACATTAGAGCTCCCGGATTTAAATAAAATACAGTATATGACAGTCAAGGTTTTAGTTTTATCAATTTTGAATTTTGATTACCGTGACATAGTAGCAATACATGGGCTAACGGGGCTATGGCGGTGGTGTCACCAGGGCGTGGTGGATTTCCGACCGGCAATCGGATCTCCTATAAAATACCACATGAGCCCGACGACGGCACCATGACTCGGCGTGTGTTCCCCGCCACAAAAGGGGACAACAGCCACAGGATTACATGGACTCCTGGACAGTACCCCGTACTTCCGAATGGCGAATGAGCTCTCAACAGCCACCGGCAACCATGCAACTTACTGCTGCCTTGCAGACTGCGCTTGGATGTGCAAAGGCTAGAGGTGCGTCCTCGATCAAAAAGCCGAGTGGTGAGGGGACACCACTTGTACCAAATTCCCAGGAAACTCCATGAAATGTCACAAATACTGTTCATGCTACGGCGTCCCCGGCAAGCGACGCGCTCTGTATCAGCGCGAAAACACCTATTTATTTCGGGTGTTGGAATGTTCGATGTTCCGAAATGGCTGCCAACCGCCCGGCATGGAGAGGTATAATCCGGGATTTCTATGGAGCCGGCTTATCCTCCAAAAGGAGTCAGCCGCAGTAAGTAAAGGTAAAATACATTTACAACAAATAAGAAAAGGTTCGATACTGTCTCTCTCCCCTACAATATTCTGCATACGAGATGAGATTATGTATACCGGGAATTTGAGATAGCTGAGGTAAGGATTGGTCTGCTAATTACAAATAGTTATATATTGAGTTTAGTTTCTATGATTAAAACTAGTGTTGGGTAAAAAAAATATATAAACAGAATGGTTTTGGAACGAGGTTACCACATTTGCTTAAATCTGCTATTATGATTAAAGTACTGTGTTTTGTGGCCTGAGGATGGTGCTGGAAAGTAAGCACCGAAACGTCGCCAGTAAACAAAGATGTGATAGAACCGCATTTCCATTGGAACGAATTATAATCCAACCCGATCAAAGACAAAACAAAATTGGAAATTGTGATAAATCGGATCTTTGTGGAACTGACAGTGCACAGCTATTACCCTTGTACGCAAAACGCGGCATTGGAATATATCAAGCTAGCACGCAGTCAACATTCAAAAAATACTTGAGTATAATGTGATTGGTGCTCATATAAAGCTCGCATTTATGATTTAATAATAGTAGATTCACTTGTTTTTTAGGATACACGACAGAATGACTTTAGAGATCTCGTGGCCGGACAATTATATTCGCGATGACATATTTTGATTCAATCGCACCACCACCTAACTAGACAAGGTACACTCGGATTGACAAGCATCTGCTGGCACCCAGCGGCAAATAGGTTCCGGTCGCTTGACCTGGTTTTTTATTCTTTTTAAACTCAGATTACTTTGCCACCCACTTTGCGGGATATTGTGAACATTTGTTTATTGGTGCATGCGTGTGTGTGTGTGTGAATATAAATCATTCAAAAGTCAATATAAATTGATAGACCAGATGTACATAGGAATACGATGGTTATCAAGTTTGAATATTAGGCTCTTCTGAAATAATCATTTAGATGCCTACAGTTAAAATGGGCGTTTCGCGTTTTGTCGAAGTCTGTTATTTGTTTAAACGTCATAAACATTGCAGCCGCATGCACACGTGCGCAAACACACGGCGATTATCGTGGATAAAGTGCATATGCTTGCTGATTAAAAATAAAAAAACGCTTATAATGTTGGCGTCGAATTATAAAGCCATTAACATCACGTCGTATGTGGAGAAAAAATCTTATCTGTATGATTTCTCCGGAAACCAATCCATTGCTTCGTTCATTATTAAGTGGTAGTATTATTTTTACTATCATCAATTGGGTTGATGCTAGTACTAGTCCGTCTCCTTAGACTAAATTTCCTCCTGTTCCCGAGTCCGCCTTTAGATTGTCTGATGAAAAGGCTTTAAATTCACTGCCCCATAAAGCAAAAACACATGTATGTCTAAACTCTCCGTGAAGGCCAGACCACTACATTGTATCTTCGTCTAATACTTAAGAAAATAATTTAAAGCGGTCATTTATAATTTTAAAAGACAGACGGATGTTACACGGGCCTGTAACTGAGTTTAAATTTCACTAATTTATCAGCCACTCGTAACAATCTTTTATATTTTGACTTTCTATACTATTGCGTGGGATAGGCTGATTTTACTACTACTTGTTGCATTCATATGCACCCCATTCTTTCTCATAGTTATATATTCTGGGTTATGGAGAGCTATTATATATATATATATATATATATATATATATATATATATATATATAAGGTACTTGGTATGGCGTACATAATCATAGCTAGTTCAAATTTGACTAAAAGGATATGCCAACGTGAGCATGAACAAAAGGTGTAATCATGTACACATGAATTTCGTGGTTGCTGAAAACTCCTCAGTAGGGGCAGGCTATACGCCGCAAACATACTTTAGATTTTTAATTAAATCAGGGTTTCGATCATGATATAAGCACTAGCCTCATTATTTACACACATTCGTCAGTGTAGGCTAAGCTTTGTAGAATGTAGAAAAGGCAACTAATCCAGTAGACTGGTTTCATCCTCGTTGAGATCTCTTCACGAACTATCAGAACTTGTAGCTGATTTTGTCAAATAATGCGAGATAGTTAGACGCATTGCCATTTCCTATATGCTGGTGTATTAAATCATTATTAGAGTAAATTTAGAGAAAGTATTTAGCAATATGTATATAGAGACAGCTCTCTCGTTCTATATATATACACCAACATATAGGAAATGGCAATGAATCTAACTATCTCGCATTATTTGACAAAATCAGCGACAATGAAATACTCTAATATCATTTTTAAATATTTCTAAATCTTATTTATGGTCTGGGCTTCAGCTGCTTTAAACAGTGTTATATATTGGCGAGCAATTACTCGTGGGATTTATTTATATATGAATATTTACATTTTAAATTCACTAGCGAATACGATAGGCAATTTACTGCCTACAACTCCGCTGATGAAAGCCATTTTTGGCTGAGGAACTACACAGTAACACGGGATGAGTGTGACTTCTTATTACACAAGCGGAATTCTTGCCATCATTTACACAGAAGTCTCCAGATGCACAGCTTTTCCACAAATTACCCTTTGGAGTGGACTTTACTCTAAAGGTGTTTGATGATGGGCGCATCCATGGCACAATTTGTGGGAAACATGTATATTTATCTAGAGATATAGAAACAACTGGTAACATGCAAAATTATATCGTTGTTTCTTTTAGATCTGAAAACTTATTATCGTCGTCCGTGCAATAATACATAGCTTCTTTTTGTCATGTACCGAAATTTAAAAGCAATCTCATACATCATGGCATTGAACAGTAAATAACATTAACATCATTGCCACATTAAGGCGGCAAAATAACTCATTATGATACATAATGATAACTGAAATAACTATTCATATCAATCTTGCCCTTTTTGAAAATTAATATGGGTTTTATAAGAATCTGCCCACATTTTATTAACTTTTTATGCTATAACTTAAAACGGTGATAAGTATGCCTGAAGTTGACAACTAGTAGGATTGCAGCAACTTTCTGCAGTGGAAGCTGTTATCCCCGTTGGTCAACGGGTAGATAGAGATTCCAACGTTTCACAAATAAATGTTTTCATCAATCGCGTTGACTTCACCTCTACTTATGGAGTCCATTATGCGGATTCCCGCAGAATTTATTAAGGGTGTGTCGTCTAGCCAAGACTTGATTATCCATTTCTCCGCATTCAAAGCGTTTATTTGTGCAGACAATACTCTAAGTTTTCCAATTCGTCACAAGCTATTTCTAAACTCAACACAATTGACTTATTTTTACTCAATTAGTTATAGGAGTTTGCTCGTATAAAGCGTGTTCATTTAGTAAAACAAAATACAAACATTTATTATTTTATATTCACTTCTGCGACTCGAAGGCAGCTTCCTTATTATTGTGCTGACTCCATCTTAACTAGTGCACTTCTACGAGAAATCTATTTGATATTCAATTCAGTCATAAATAGGACATTTGGTTCGTTTGCGGTTCCAAAGGTAGCTATTACCACATCTTCCCCCTTCAGGTGTCTTCCTTAGCGCCCTACTTAAACTATCAACTGTGACAGCTCGTGGTCCATCGAGCATGTTAAGGATAACTAAATTGTTCTCTGCGTCCAGACTTTCTACACGACACGGACCATCATGAATAGCCTGTAGTGCTATGGGCTCGACCTTCACGACCATAACATGTGGGCCGACACTTAGGCGAGTGCGTGTAGGTTGTCTTGCGTACGCTTGTCGCTTTGTTGCGCCAACATATTCTGTTAGCTGTTTTAGGCGCTCCTGAGCACTCATGGAATCTCAGGATTACGGGTTCACCTGACAGTCTTATATGCCCTCCATAGACCATGGTTGTTGGAACGAATCCTGTAGCTGTTGATACTGTAAATCCCATGGCCCGCTCGACCAAATTGAATTTATCTCTCCAGGGTCCCAGGGTCTTGTGGCACCAAAATCGCAATATCTCCTTCATCGCCCGATGTGCTCGCTTAACCGCCTCTTTGGTCTGCGGATGGTAAGTAGCTGCGTAGGAATATTTTATGTCAATTTCCTTGAGCCATTGGTTAAATTCTCTCGACTCCAACTGTGCTTCTGGTCGGTATAAATAACTTATGGTGCACCAAATCGACTGAGCCAATGCTATTCTAAGCACGTTATAATTTTCTCTGTTGTGATTTTTTCAGTGGTTTAAATTTGACCCATCGGGTAAACCTATCAACCTTGGAAAACACAAGCCACCCCGCCACGAACCACCGGAAGTAGAATTACCGGGACAATATGTAGAAAATAATTCCGTGCAATGGCATTTAAAAAAATCGTGATGTTCTTTTTTAGGACATGACAGGCCAATACAATCGCGATTGCAATATCTCAATGAGGCCCCCGGCGCCGGAATGTCCGAACGTTTCCTGCTGGAAGGCCATCAACTCTGTTCGTATAAACTCAAGCTAAAATTATTGCACTTTTTATCCTTCTTTTGCACCAATAGGCCGTTTCACACGTTCAACACTTTTTATGGTGCGCACATTACTGTTCCGTATTAAACTGATTGACTATTTCCTAGCGTCTAACATTTCCCTGCTCTTCAGAGACTTTGATAAGCGGCATAACAAACACAAGAAATTCTACTGAGGCATCGTCTGCAGCATTTTCGAAACTGTCCCTATGATTAATTCTTTAAATCAAGTTTGCGAGCTTGAAGTAAACACTAATCCCATTGTATTTAACCAGTCGTTGAACAACATAACAAAACTACCGCCAGCCGTAACACACTGACGCGTTTCGACCTTCCATGATCATCATCAGAGTACGACGGCAAACTGACTATCGAGGATCAAACCGCATTGAATATATATGCAAATCAAATTTAGATATGCGGCTCTCACGTCTAGCAGTCTCACATACCTTGAACTTGACTGGAAATGTCGGCTTATGATTAATTGTTACATCGTATTCCTTGTGCTCTTCAGTGACTCGGTATACATGTTTCTCTTCAATAATCAGTGCTTTCCAATTCACTTTTGCTTTATGATCGGTAAAGTCATCTATATCTCCACCGTTGACAAAATACTTAAACTTTCGTTGTGCCCATTGTATGGCCAGTAATTCCTTTTCTGTGACGGTATAGTTCTGTTCCGCCTTACTGAGTGTGCGACTTATAGATTTCGCCGGAAGTTGACCGCTTGTAACACTTCACTTACGCAAATATCTGTCGCGTCTGTAACAATTGACAACCACCTACCCTGAAAGCAAAATAGATGCTTATTTTAATTTCTGTTTACATTGGATAAACGCCTCTTTCAGCCTCCTTTGTCCAACGAAGCGGTATCTTCACACAAGTCAATTTAAACAAGGGTTATTGTGTAACTGCTATCACTGCGAGATATTGTGTATAGAAATTCACCATACCAATAAAATAGTGAAATTGCTTTCTAGTAGTGGGCGCCGAATAGTCCTTGCTAGGCTGTACAATCAAATATAATAGCATAAATCGGTCCGCTGAGACTGAGTGACCCAGGTAACCGCACTTACTTACCTATCTGAACTTATTCTGGATTAAAATGTAATCAAAATTTTACGGATTGGACAACATCTTCTGTAGCCTAATACGTAATTGGTGTTCAGAAGTGGTCCATATAATAGCATTGTCAGCGTAAGTTGTTGTTAAGGGTAAGTCGGACACAAAAGAGTCCATCCTTCTGTAACATTTTCGTGCGTTCTTAAAACAAACTGTTGCCGGAGTGAATTGTAATTGGCACGGCAAAACATTTGCCTCCCGCTAATTATAGAAACAGATCACGTAGAGCCGGTATGGGATACAGGTCAGGTTTACTCACCGAGTTTAATTGCCGGAAATCAGCTGCCGGTCGGAGCGAACCATCCTTTTTTTGTAGCGTAAACCATGGGAGATCAAAACACACATGAAGATAATTTTGGTGGTTCGTAACCTTCATTTAATTCTAAACAAAGTTTAAAACGATCTAACGTTGGCTTTAGACATTCGCTACAATCAGAGAGTTATAACATAGTGTAGTATTGGCTTTGAAACTCTTTCCATCACCCGGACAGACAAGTGATCTCCTGCAGTTTAAGGCTGCATATCGACTTTATGGAATTCGTGCTTTTCGGCTTCAAGAGGCATATACGTTTGTTTTGAAAATCGATTGTCTTAACACTTTTTCTAATTAAATCAAGTCCCAATAGGTGTGCTTGAGAATTCGCTACAACGAAAAATATGTAGTAGATATCTTCTTTTATTAATAGTTTATCGTCCCATTTGCACACAGACACCATCGACGCGCCCGTCATACTTCAGATCGACAAGCAATTTTAATTGGACTGCAACTGTTTGGTTAACAAATTCCTTGTCAGCCACGTGCACAAAAGGTGCTTCTTATGAAAATTCTAGCGTTTGAACATATGCTTTACTTTTTTCGAACCACAACTGTGGCCTTTCCACATCCAAGGATGCAAGCATGATGAGGGTCGGAAGAAACTTGTCGATTCGGATAGAAATATCGGCATATGTCTGTCTGACGTCTCGTGGGCGCAGTCACCATTGTTGACTTCCTACATTGGTTTGGTCGTTTATGCGGATTCCCTCAAAAATTATCATGAGTGTGTCGTCAAGCCGTGACTTAATTATCCCTAACTCCGAAGTCAAAGTGTTCATTAGTGCAGACAATACACTTACTTAGTTTTCCAATCCGTCAAGAGCTATCTTATTTAACTTTACACAAATACTTCATTTTTAATCAATTATTTATAGGAGTTTGCTGTTACTAATCTCATTCATTTAGTGAGACAAAATACAAATATTCATTATTTTATATTTACTTCTGCGGCTCGAAGGCTACTTCCTTCATTGTGCTGACTGCTTCATCTTAATTCGAGAACTTTCTGTTGTATTCATGTCAGCCCTAGGCAGGACACTTGGTGCGTTATCGGTCACAAAGGTGGCTGTTGCTAAAGTCGAAGTTCTGCCACCGATTCCCTTAATGATGGCACGAGTTGGTGTCGTAGTTCCCCCAGCGCATCCTCTACTATTAAATCACAAGACATGATGAAGCAATGCAAGAATATGTATTACTGAAACTTCTAACGCCAGTCTAACAAAAATGTAGTTAACATATCATTTGTGTATCAATATTTTCTACTGCGATTCCCGATAACGCCAAAATCACCCATAATCTATGTCAGTTACCATGTCCAGAATTCAGTAATTAATTGCTAAATAGCACTGCAAGTTAGACTCAAACTGACAAAATCAATTTGGCATGAAAGCCGACAGTTCACATATAAAATCTAACTGAACACTATTCACATTACTGTCTTTCTCCTCCTCTCTATGCCATTCTAAATATCTGTGTAACATAAGTGATCAGAGAAAAGTAAATAAAAGTACAAAATATATGCATATAGTCAGATATTTAGAAAGGAAAACCTGGTTTCACAATATACCATGCTTGTATCATGGTGGTCTTGTTAGTTTCTAGGCCATAAAATAAAAAAGCACAAATTATCTGCAAATCATCGAAAGTCAAATACGACAAACAATTACGATCATAACGCAATTTTCCTCAAACGCTATCTGTGTGGTCTCTTAATTTATTTCTTAATTAACTTAAAGCTTAAAAATTTCAAAGTGAACATCATATAAAGCAGTTACCAATTCTATTATGGCCTTGCTTGAACTACTAACCCATAAACTATTTTCAATAAGGTCCTCAAATATTTCCACCTCATATGATGAGAACTTAATCAGTAATTTAATGCTATTCATCACTAACAAAATTATTCTAACAAATAGGTATTAATTCTATGAGCACTGTTACATATAACAATTGTCCGTTCCATGGGCTCTAGGATAATGTATCTTCTTTTTACTTCTATTTGTGAATCTTCCATTCCTACGCTGTTCTAGTCTTGTTGCCTCCTGTATGAGAGATGCAGATACCTGTACCTCTGAAACAAAAGCCAAACCATAAATTGGCAAATTTTTCTGACTGAATAACTTGAAGCTCAGTCGGTGAACTTATATGATTAACTTGGTTGACTTTTCGTACCATTCGTTCTATACTTACATTGTGCTGCGTATTCTCGTGCAGACGTACTTATATACTTTTTGTTTAACCGTCGAAAGATGATTGTAACTAATTCAGAATTCATATCACGGTATTGCCACATTTTGACTTTTCCGCGTTCTAATGGCTCGAAACCTGAATGATGCATAAAAGTCATGATTGTCCAACATCGCGAGTGATCCAGTAGGCTGACTGCTAGCCTGACAAGCTTAGCACGCAATTCTAAGTATACAAAAACATTGAGGCATTATTATGGCCGAGTCGCGGTTGATACACGTTGTGTTTACGTTCCTGTGAATGACCTAGTATAGAGAAGTTCCTACCATATATATATGTTTTGGCTTCGGATTCACGCTATATGCTGTGTAGTTCTGGATATGCAGAAAGTGACTTTATGCTGCATGAGTAGTAGGTGTAACCGATTATTACTCTGCGATATATGAATCTGATTACCATATGAACCATTGATATGTAATGAACAAATCAAAGTATCTAATGCCCATTTGAATGATTTTATTGTCGCTGCTGTTGCTGCTCCTTTGGCGTATAGCACCTCCATTGGATAATAACTAAACACAAATTATTGATTTATTTAGATCTCTGCAAAAACCGATATGAATAAATAACTCGCAATAAACGTGAAAAATGCGCTGTCAATGATTCAAGCGTGACAGCCACAGAAAATAGTGACTATAGAGAAATGAGTGTTGCTTGTAATGATGTGGTTGAACAGTGATGGCTTGGGCGCTAGCACGAAGCTACAAATAATCAGAGTTCGTCCAATTCAAAACATTACAGTCTTAGTTGGTGCAGCTCCAACGTAGTCAACGGCTTTCACGGCGCATACGCCTGCGTCCCCAATCGCATTGTGAACCACCGAACGTTGTCCCACTGCTTGTGTGTATACTAAAACTCTTTGCTGTCACCATTCCATGGAGCAGTCACGCTTTCATGGACACACATATTTAACATTCTGATCACTAAAAACCTAGACCTAGGTGTGTCAACATGACAAAATGACGTAAACATTTTGAAAAAATTGCACAAATACCAAAACTATACGCATTTAGCTGTCTAGTGCTGACACTTGAGAATTTCACTGAAATCAATAATTAAAAATTGATTTTTGTAAGTATGCATACGAATGGAAAATTGTGAAATAGACGAACGACGTCTACCTGCCTAAAGCATGAAAAACAAGTTTCATTGCATAAATCTATTAGGATCTCAGACTTGCACAGATTTGTGTGCTATACGCTCAAATAAATCAGGCTCTGTCATTGAACAACTTGTAAATCAGCATTTGCAGATGGAAGTTAGCTTTTCGCTTAATAGCTAGATTACGGCTCTGGTCTTAAGAAAGTAGCCTTGCCAATTAACTCCCTTTCAGCATTCACGGAACCTGATGCATGTCACCATAGCCTACGGCGATGAACATAGGTAGAACCGACTTGAACTTTAAATAATTTTGTCTTAAGTAAGGCTAGGCAATGACCACCGGTTGGCTCCCCAATGGTCTCACAAGATTAGATTTTTCAAGTAAATATTCGGTCGTTGTTAAAAGATCTATTATCCAGTATCAACATGATTTATAATGAGCACTGAAAATAATAAATTCATGCGTACTTATTCATTAACACTCTTCTTATTTGAGTAGGAAAGTTTTGGTGCCATTTGAAATGAGCTATATTATCTAATATTTATCCGTAACCGGTATATGCCCTCTTATATTAAAAAAACTTCGTCCAGAAGACGGAATTTGTTTTATCTCTCGTATCATGACGTTGGTACCGTTTAAAACATCGCTACTTATTATACGCAGTGAATATGATTTGCCAACTTTACTGTGGCAATGGTAACCCTATAATCTGCGATTGGTTAAATCCAATGGTTTTGGCGTTTATATCAATCTCGTGTACTTTATTTGAAGAGTTACTATCACCACCCGTGCAATTAATGATTGCTTAATTGTATAACATGTACGCCTAAAGAAAGCAGAAAAAGTTCATGTCCGTGATTGGACAGAAATTGTGCAGCCAAAATTTCCATTCAAGTAAATGTAATGCGAGCCGCATATCTAATTCGGCTTTGCTTATGCATAACTTGTGGTTTGATCATCGCTCTTCTGTTCGCTTATTTGTATTTTGATCATGTTGATAGAAAGGTGAAACCCGTCAGTAAATGTGACTGACTGTAGTTTGGCTATGCTGTGCGTCTGGTTAGATATAATTGGATTTTCGTTTATATCGAGCTCACAAACCTTATTTTTTTAAAACTATATACACACACGCATTTGAGATAGCAGAGTCTAGATATCGAAAATTCATTCAATGGTCATTTCGTGTGTTTAGAGCGCGGTAGATTCTCGTAATGATTTAGAGTCGATAAGCGTAAAGCACATGCTTCCACAGGTCCGAACAGCTTTTGCGTGTTGAGTTCGGTATATCGTCCTGGTCAAAATGGAGAGATATGTCAAAATTATCTTTCAAATTGTCAGTTATTCTTGGTTGCTGAAAGCTAAACGATTTTTGTACGTGTAATAGGCATTGCGTACCTTTTATCAAGGTAGAACAAATATGATCAGAAGGGTGTGCAAAAGTCAGCTTGAACGAAAGTTTTTATCTTACGCACAAATTCCTTTAGTGCTTGTTCCATTTCCTCAGTCTGTAATTCAAGAGAAATTTCTGCGATTTGTTGGTGAGCAAAAATTTTTCACGATCGTGTCGTTATATCGTTTCATCAAAGTTACTGAAAATCTCATACTCAGATTTTAACCGGTACATTGTTAAAATAACAGTGGTGTTATCAATTTTACTATCAGTGTTTAACGCATTTGGCTGCTAATCGACATTTACCTAGTTCAGTAAACGACGGCAGTACACCTCCACTAAAAAGTATAACTGGTCAAATTATGTAGGACGAGTAAATTGAAAACTCCTTAACATTGTAACGCTGATAGGTTTAGTTATCACATTGTACTATGAAAATCTTGGTAGTGTCACGCGTTACATAGCCAACTAAACCATCTTTGACTGCGCGGATGGTTATATCATTTCTTTAAATCAATTTTTAGCATTTTTTATAAACACCTATTCTTTTATGTACACATTTTCGTCAATATGAAATTATGTACTTTGGGCCGAAATGGATGCCATATGAACTTCACCTAAAAGAGAAAAAACTGACTAAGTTACATTGGTTAGTATGTGCATAAAAATTGTGCGCAGTGTGCGGCAGGGTGACTCAGTGGTTAGAGCACCAGATTCCGAAGCAGACGTGACCAGGTTCGAGCCCTGTCTGCGGCAAATTCTTTCCAGTACGTGATGAGGAAGAAACCGTTCTACTGGATGAATTGCCTTTTCTACACTATACAATTCTTAGTTTATACTGACAAAATGTAAGTACATAATGGATAAGGTGTTTATATCCAGTTCGAAACCTTGATTAAAGTAAATGTTGTCACCGCCCGCGTAACCAATGTTCGTTTGATATAAAATTATCATTATATAAGGTTGCAATGACAATTCATCTAGTAGACCGGTTTCGTCCTTTATATAAATTCTTCAGGTGCTTTACAACATTTTTGCCGTAAAAAAGAAGCTCGATCGGGCATGTGTCCTTCAGAGTTGGCCACTATACACAGCCTGATGCTGTTGCTGGATATAATTCACCAAAACGTTGCCAGTAAACATTGATTGAATAGAACCTCATTTCCAATGGTTATTATGAATGATGTTGAAGCCTTCGGAAGAAAAGGACAAATACACACCCAGCCCGATCGATGACAAAACAGATACGGTCATGGAAATTGTGATTAATCGGATCTTTGTGAAACTGTTGGTGCAAAGCTACAACCCGCGTACCCAAAACGCGGTATTGTAAAATTAAACCTCAGCTACTCTACAATGTATACAAGATGAATCTGAGTAATATTCTGTGACATAAATGCATAATCGTATTATTCTTCATCATCACAAGTCATATCATTATCTTTGTCATAGTCACCATCAACATTATCCATATAAAAATCATAAACTATATCAATTTGGAATAATATATTTATTATTTATACTGTAAAGCTTTTTGTAAAATTCGCCACTATTTCAGTACCAATCTAAAGCCAGGAATGACCAAATTAACTCAGGAATTACCACACTAGTTTAACGCTACGCAACCTCGTAACAATGGAATCAGTAGCTATGTAAAAATTATGGATTAACAATTTCTCCCAAACTAGGATGATATTACTTTTCACGCCGTCGATACATCTATATCTATATATATATATATATATATATATATATATATATATATATATATATATATATATATATATATATATATAGTTATATATATATATAGTGTGTTAGCATTTAAGTCACCTTGTCGAAGACTGCAGGTTTACACATTCGTATAGTTGATTTACCGTTCTATTTTCCAACATTCCTCACCAAAATATATAATGGGTAAAGGGCGTCATACCGGCTCCTACTGATGAGTCGCATGTAGGCACATAACGGATTTGCACTTGATTATAATTTCCGTTCATGCTGTCTCTGGTATATCCTTCTGGATATATTTGAGTTAATTTGTTACTTGGTGCGCAACACCTATTACATATTTGTATAGCATGTACCTGTTTTTAAAGCTTGGCCGCAAAATATCAATGCAATATATATAAATAGATAATACAACTAAACAATCAATGATTTCGTGAGCGACGGTAAAAATCCCTTAAATGAAATTTGCAAGCTTGATATAAACGCCAATCCTATTATATTTAACCAATTACACAGAAGCAGAATTGCCGTAAAATACACGTATTTACAAGTTTTGGTCTACCATGATGATCATTCTGGACAGTTTGTGATGTATTTCCAATGAAGTCTAGACCGGTCTACTGGATGAGTTGACTTCTCTCCATTATTCAAGGTTTTGTTTATGCTGACAAATTTCTATGTATAATGGGACTGGTGCTTATATCAAGGTCACAAACTTTAATTAAATAATTCATTCAGTAGACATGTTTTGCACTTATAGGGAACTATCCATGTACTGTCCGGTGCTCGAACCTGAGGGCGTCTACTTCAGAGTTTGACTCTGGCCACTGGGTCATCCTACTGCAGCAGTTTTATGGATTTTCCTGAATAATAATTTGTTGAAATTGACGCATGTTTTTGTTTGAAACACTGAAAATTGTTTTCTTGAAATGTGCAAAAAGATATTAGATGTTTTTAATTTCGAAATAGGTTATTGCCGAATTTTCTGGAACGTAACATAGTCACGAAAAGACTGGTTATATAGCAAAATCTGCGTACTGTGCATATATATATATATATATGGATATATATATATATATATATATAGAAAAACGGGTATGTAGATTTGACCGCAAATCAAAATGGGTATATAGGTTGATTTTTTAAACCAGGGCCAAGATGTGAATTTCGATTGATTTTCATTTAAATACTGTTTGTTGCGAGGAACTAATATATATGCGAGTATGTATTAGGTTTTGCGAACCTAGTAACAAATTAGTTCATTTGTGACCAGATGGATAAACCAAAGGCAGCATGAACGGAAAGTATAATCTCATGCACATTCGTTTCGTGCTTACTGGCGACCTCATCAGTAGGAGCCGGTATTGCTCTTAACCACTATATATCCACATTCTTCTACCAAATATATAGTGGTTAAGGGCGTATCGGCTCCTACTGATGAGTGTCAGTAGCACGAAGTGTGCATGAATCTTCCGTTCATGTTGCCTGGTTATCTGGTCACAACTGAACTAATTTGTTACTAGGTTCGCAAAACCTAATACATACTTACTTGGTTGTCATTTTGTGGAATAGCTTGCTGACTAGAATGAAAGCTAAACTTTCATATATCTAAGTATGTATTATGTGTTGCGAACCTAGTAACAAATTAGTTCATTTGTGACCAGAAGGATAAACAAAAGGCAGCATGAACGGAAAATATAATCTCATGCACATTCGTTTCGTGCTTACTGGCGACTCATCAGTAGGAGCCGGTATTACGCCCTTAACCACTATATATTTGGGTGAAGAATGTGGGATAATAAGACGGTACAATCTTCTAGACGAATGTGTAAACCTGCAATAGTGAAGCTAACATCATACAAAGTCTACGACAATGCGTCTTCAACGCTAACTCACACTATATAATATATATACCGAGTCTTTGTGAAGGATACTAACACTATGGCTATTGTGTTAGTAACCGATACCAACATTATTGTACCGAAAAGGTATATGGTACCAACATGATGAATATCAATTTATGCTATAGTTCACCGAAATTGAGAATTACAACAATTTCTGAACACATGTTACTCCAGTAAATCCATACACTCTGGCCTTGATCGATATCAGTTATTACATTGTCGTACACTATATGATGTTAGCTTCACTATTGCAGGTTTACACATTCGTCTAGGAGATTGTACTGTCCTATTATCCCACATTCTTGACCAAAATATATGGTGGTTAAAGGGCGTAATACGAGCTCCTACTGAGGAGTCGCCAGTAAGCACGAAACGAATGTGCATTAGATTATACTTTCCGTTCAAGCTGTCTTTGGTTTATCCTTCTGGTCAAAACTGAACTAATTTTTTACTAGGTTCGAAACACCTAATAATACATACTTACATATATATTAGCTCTCCGCAACAAACAGTATTTAACTGTTTCATATTTTTCAGATTAATTGTTAAATATGCATTGTTGCGTAGAGATGCTAGATATGAAATTGTGTGTTAGGTATTTAGGTCCTAGTAAAATATTATTTCAAATAGTAAGCTTGTGTGATATGTTAATGCACATATGCGATTAATAGACAAGATATTTAGAAGGATTAATATCGGTATATATGATTACTTAGATAGGTAGATTAGAAAATAATACAATAAATACTTAAAAAAATGAGTTAGGTCAAGATTGAACTTGGTGGATAGTAAAGAATATATAGATACTTGTTTGGCACGACAGGCAACTTGCTTGGTAGATTGATAGTGAGATTGCGAGACAAATAGCTATAAGCTAGATAGATTCATAGCTTTGTATATGTCTAGATAGATACATCTGACAATGGATGGATGAATATTTTAATAGTTTACATATTGTTTAACTTAGCTTTTAATGTAAATTGAATATCCAAATAGAGATATTGATTCACTTCTGCAGACTGGTGAATATTCTTGCTAACGCCTTATTAACTAACTTCCTCTTATGCGTTTTACTTAAGTTTTCATTCTGTCAGATATTGTGACTCATTCTGCTGATTTCATTTTCCTTGTTTTAGTTGCCTGCTAAAAATAGGACTATTTCGTCGATAACGTCATTTCTAGACTTATTTTTTTGCGAATTTTCGCGACTTCTTTATTTAGCTCACTAGTATGGATTTTACAGGGAACAGTTAGTGGCCGCAATTTAGCATTGTCAATATTTAGAATGTACAATTAATTTTATTTTCGTTACGCTCACATAAACATATCTAAAAAATTAAATTTAAAAGCTAGCTTAACTAATAATACTACTACTACTATTACTTCTACTCCTACTACTACTACTACTACTACTACTAATACTAATAATAATAATAATAATTTATGAAGTATGGGTGACATTTTTACTATCAAAATAGTAGGAATTGTATTTTTTCTTTTCTGCCAACTAGATTTTAGAAAATTATTTTATCTAATTATTTTAAAAATGCCTTTTCCGTAAAACAATTAGCTAACTACACAAAGTTAATTAATGATACCGCTTTACAGAGGATTCAGAGTTACAGCTAATTGTACTTTAATCCATTGTTGAGTTCATCTTTTGAAAACTTGTCAATGGTAACACGGATCAACTCCTTTACGTGAAGCTTGGTAAACTGTGGTTTTGCATATATATATATATATATATATATATATATATATATATATATATATATATATATATATATGTCTAAAAACTGTATCGCATGTGAGTTTGAGTTTCAAATTTGATGTATTCCACGTCCAATAAGTTCGTGTATTGCAGAGGAGACAGTTCAGTTGTCATTTTGAGCTCATAACATTTTCCAATTTCGCTGTTATCTGCTTGTAAACTCACAGTCTGCACCAATTAATAAAGAGATTTTACGCTTTAGATTTCATTTCTTTCTTATACAAAGTCCACAAGCTTGCATACCTATTTAATAAGAAAACAGTAATCTTCAAAACACATAAAACGGAGTCTTTTGGTATATGGCTGCAGAAGACCTCGAGGTTGTATGAATGACTGAATTAGGCCTTTATCGTCACAATCGATTCTAGCTGGTCGTTCATTATGCGTTTTATGACACGAAATTTGTGTCAGTAAAATGGAGACTGTCAGTCAATTGCCATCAGGAAACCGAAATACGTGTTATAATTTATCTTTATACTTGCATTTATAATTTATCTGTTGGTTTGAGATGGGTGATTAAATTACCTTAGAATTGACAAGAATTAGGATAACATTGCCAGTATTGTTGTAGTTCGTTCTTAGCAAATATGTAAATATTTAATCTTTCAAAACGAGTTATTTACTCGTATACTTATTCACATCATATAGATTATGAACTAATTGTTTCATTTCGGTTCATTTATTTGTTAATTTGACATTTGAATTATTGAAAAATAATACATAAATTGTAGTGAAATCATTCTCCTATTAATTTTATCGATAACATCATATGTTCCTCGATTCGTACTTTTGAATCTCGCTCAGCTTGTTTATCTTTACGCATGATTCAACTACGGGCGATTGTTTCTTGAATGGTTGCGCAGTTTATATTACTCATACTTTGCTCTTACTATTCCTTCATTTTCTCTTTATTAGGTCTTAACATAAGCGTGGAATTCTATCGAGTTAACGTTCATTGCAGCTCAAACAAAATAATTTGTGTCAAAAAGCCTGTTTTTTGGTTGGTTTCCAGTTTTGAATTTTAAATTTATTTACTGTGACATCGCAATAATACAGTTATAACATATATGTTCAATACTTTCTCTCGTCCCTTCCACTATCTATCTGCACACCTGAAGAGCTTGCGTATACCGAATTTGAGTTTGCTGCAATCGTATAACTATATATATATATATATATATATATATATATATATATATATATATATATATATATATATATATATATGGTTGTTAAAGAAGAGTTTAATTATTGAGACCATTCTTTGTTTCAAACTTTTAATGAGTCAAAAATTAAAATATAAATGGTATGTTTTTGACCGAGGTTACTACATTTGCTTAAATCTAACATTGGTACATTTTGTGTGATTAGAGGCCTGATAATGGAATGGTAAATAACGTTCCGAAACGTCAACAGTCAACAAAGATTAGATCGTATCTTATTTCCAGTGGTTAGTATGAACGATGTTAATGGCTTCGGAAGAAACTGGCAAATCTGCACCCAACCGACAAGAATACGAACTCGATGCGTGCTTGGAAATGGGGATCAATCGTATCTTTGCGAAACTGATATTGCAAAGTGACAACCCTGGAATTTATATTGCCGAAAATCAATATGCAGGGGATTCCGTCATGCATCAATTCGTTTTACAACGATCTGGTGAATGGAGGGTTTTAGCAAATTAAGTAACGATATTTAACCACTGTAAAATATAAATTATCGATATGAGAAGACAGTTGTATCAGGTAAACAAAATTTAATGATGATTACATAATGGAGATCACAGTGGTTAGAATTCATTTCATTCTAGTCAATGAATTATGGAACACGAAACGAAATTCCTCACAGCGTATCATGTTCTGGAATTACGAGACTAATCATATCGTACAGAACATCCTTTATCATAACTTTAATGCTTCTGTCGTTTGTGGTCTGACTTGCACAAAAATGATTAACATGTAACACGACTGGTGATTGCATCGGGCTACACCACTAAAAATTTTCTTCGTGAGTGTTACGTTGCAACACCCGATTAGAGCAAGCTTCGCATGCTAATGAGCATAAGTCAGCGCTTTAAATAAGTAATAGTCCAAAAATGGACATTATTAACAAGTCAAACGGCGCCTGGCATACGTAAGAAAATGTAATTTTGTTGCGGAATACAACTAACTTAATAATAAATAAATAAATTACAAATAAATAATTAAATAAAACTCAAACACCAGACACCCTTGAGAGTCAACCCTATTCTTAAATCATTATCCCAAATTTTGTATTGAAACAAACATAAAATATTATTTACTACAGACACTAAATCCAACCGTATGCAAAATGAATGCCATATAAACATGGTTCCTATTAAATTGGAATTACAACATTTATAATCTTATCTGCAAATATACTAAATAAAATTGTTTTTAAATAAAACTCGTGCTGTATTTCGTTGCCATGTATCAGCCATTGCATTCAAACCTACCGGTGTTACCCACACACACGAATGCAGAATATTGTTGAAAACATTTATATTTGAAGGGGGCGTTGCCTGTCAATCACAGCTGCAGAACAGGTTTACAAAATATTCGAAGATATAATGTAGAACAATTTTATTTCACACTGTAGCTGTCAATATACAACAGTTAAGTACTGTAGTGAAATGGAGAGCTGATATATATATGCAAGTTTTTATTAGGTGTTGCGCACCTAGTAACAGTTTAGTTCAAATGTGACCAGAAGGGTAAACAAAATTCAGCATGAACGGAAGGAATATTCTCATGTGTACATCCGTCTCATGCTTACTGGCGACTCATCAGTAGAAACTGGAATTACGCCCTATACCCACTATATATTTGAGTGAGGAATGCGAGACAATTGGACGGTACAATCTGCTTTACGAATGTGTAAACCCGTAGTAGTGTAGCTAACTTCATATAGTCTTCGACAATGCGATTTCACAGCTGACTCACTATATATATATATATATATATATATATATATATATATATATATATATATATATATATATACCGAGCCCGAAAATTGTAAAAAAACTATGGTGATTGTGACAGTACCTGATACCAACACTATGGTTGCCGAGTCGGTACATTGTACCAACACAATGTATATCAAGTTAAGGCAAATTTCACTAAAATTGATAATTGTAACTACTTCTGGAAACCTGTTGCTCCAGCAAATCCATACACTCTGCCCTTGATCGATATTAGTTATCAATTTTTGCTGTTATCATGACACCATTCAATTAAACATATAGGGTTACCGAGTCAGAACATGGTACCAACACGATGGATATCAAGTTATGGTAAATGTCACAAAAATTGGGAATTACAACTACTTATGAACATCTGCTACTCTAATGCTTGTTGAGCCATCGAAATGCCTCATCATTGTAATGCCGGCTCGTCCTTACATTTGGGCTGTCATACTGGATTTGAAGTTCCAGCACTACTCTCTCCAGTACAGTCATTACAGCGGCGCATTCTACCGAAGTTAACTTATTCAAAATTAGAACAGTAAGCGAATCACGTTTTTTGTGATTTAGAGAGAATAAAAACAAAGCAGTGTGTATGTTTATATGACAAATGCGTATATCTCTGGAAGACAATCGTTCTCAACAAGCTGTTCCTTCGCAATATTCATATTATACCATTAGTTATATATATATATATTCTTATAATTAGGAAAACAACACATAAATAACAAAGTGGATAAAGGCCATTTATTGTTGTTTTCCTAATTATAAGAATACTGTGTTAATTAAAACGGCATGGATATCATAAAGAATATATATATATATATATATATATATATATATATATATATATATATATATATATATATATATATATAGATAGATAGATAGATATAGATATAGCCCAACAAAATGATGACGATACACTATTAATTATGGCCATTTATGATCTAACATAATTATCATATAATCTTATACATTATATCTGCAATTTTATGTATTTTTTGACAGCTACATTCCGGTTTGATCCAGCTACTTTTAGCGATATTTTATTTACATACACTTGACACCTTTACCTAGAGTCTTTAGCTCTATCTAATATTGATTTAACCACTAAATAAAATATGTTGATGATTAACCGAGGCGGTTAGTGCTGTCTAGATGAACTACTACAAAAAATAAATGTAACTAAATGTGCTTGAAGATACACAAATTGACAAAGAATTGCATATCACCACAGTTACAAGTGTGACTCCTACCATCCATAGTTGAATAAACACAAAAAATATTTTCCACGACACTCAGGTAATGGAGAATTTTACGCGCTAGCTTTTGTTCACCTTCTAGCATAAGCATTCACCAAAATATTCATTAAATCACGTTTGCGGGCCTGAAACAAACACCAATCACTTTGCCTTTAACTAGTTTCCTGACATAACAACACTACTGTCAGTTACACGTACTGACGCGTTTCGACTTTTCGTGATGATCATCAAAGTACGCCAGCAAACTGACTAGATTGAATCAAACCGAAGTTCATATACATGGAAAGCAAAATTGGATATGTGGATCTCACCTCTAGTTGTCTTGCATATATTGTACTGTACGGAAAATATCGGCTGCAAAATTTCTGTGCGGTACCGTAAATTAACTTTCTGCAGCTTGCACCACATTTATATAAGTTATACAATTAAACAATCATTGATTGCGCGGGTGGTGATAACAATTCTTTAAATCAAGTTTGCAAGCTTGAAATAAACACCAATCTAATTGTATTTAACCAGTCTAATAAATTAGCAAAACTACCGCCATTTCAACGCACTTACGGTTTTTAACCTTCCATGCCCACCATCTGAATACGACAGAAAACTGACTATCCAATTAAGACAAAATAATGTTCTGTTTTTGCTATTTTTCTCAGTAAATATTTTACGTATAACTTTATACAATGCCCGTCGTAATTTGCATTAAAATCTAAAAGATAACTCATTCGTGATGAGAACGATAGTAACTCCTGTCTTAAAGCGTACTTTGTAGGGACATTACGTCTTGTGCATGTTTGACATGAAACGAGCTTACGACAATAAGGCGGTGTTGGTGAGGCTACTTAATTGGAATCTATCTGTTGCTAGATTTCCTCAGATTTTCACACATACAATTGATTCTTAATAGTTGAGGATACACCTGCATGCTTTCAAGAGATCGATATCTTGGAAAATAGTATCCGGTCGTAGAATCATTTTTGTACTTCCACTATGATTCAAGAAATTCTTACGCGTTGTCTCAGTAGCCTTGCGAGCGAGATCTTTAGGCGGCCTTAGACAATTGCAAAAACAGCGCAACGGCGTTCCTCAACTGGACGCACTAGGAATGACACAGCAAAGAGAATTTTGGATAGTACGCGTAGGCCCGAAAATTTGTCTTCAAATTATTGCCTCCTAGCACTCAGACCGAGCAAAATTTCCCAGGCGTTGTCAGGTGTAACATGTCTCACTTGCATTGAGCAGCAATATATTTGATTTAAAGACCCTGGAGTTCGGAGTATAGAAATTAACGGGTTAGTCCTGAATGGATGGCATAATTTGCTAAATGAAAAAGCCGATCCGTTATGTTGCACTATAGAGTCAAGGTAGACGATTTAGATGACGACAGCTTTTCGGGCATTTAACGTTAGAATTTCGATAAGGGAATGTTAACTAAGTCGAATTACGGCGTATTTGTGATAATAATATGCTTCACTTGAACAAGTATTTTTTGTCTATTTTATTGCAATTGTACATGGTTCATCTACTATAATCAAGGTTACGAACTTGATATAAACACCTAACCCATTAAGTACATACATTTGTCAATATAAACTAAGAATTGTATATTGTAGAAAAGGCAATTCACCCAGTAGACCGGTTTCGTCCTTATTGGGAACTCATCACGTACTGGTCCGCTGTGCATTGTGCAGCGGAGTAGCTCAGTGGTTAGAGCACCAGATTCCGAAGCAAACGTGCCCAGGTTCTAGCCCATTCCGTGGCAAATTTTATTCAGTTAAATATATAATTATATATATATATATATATATATATATATATATATATATATATATATATATAATTCAATTGAAAATAGAAACTGGGAGCAATACTGTGTTAGTTTTAACACAGAGCAGGTAAACTAAGTTCCTATATGATTTAACTATAGATACAGCCAACATAATAGAAGACACGCCTTAAAGCATCACGCTTATATGAGTTTTTAACTCCTTGGATAATATGCTAACTATTGGCCTATACAACCTAAGTTACCTATGGTATTGCCTTTCAGTTTGTTGCTGTTATTAATAATTGATGTTCTGGTAATATTTTTTCTGACATTTTTCACCGTGTTAAATCTGTATGATTAATTGTTTTAATTAAGACTTCATCACAGGCTTTGGAAATATTACAGAACTTGTGTTATCTCTGCGACCAGATATAGTGCTGCGAGACACCGTTGATGAGCTCATTTTCAAGTCCTGATAGCAACTTAGTTTTTATCGACCGGAAATATATTAAATGTAATTATACATTGATATATATATATATATATATATATATATATATATATAAAACTCTTGGGATATTTAATAATCTTCTGTGTTACTTATTTCTATGACCATGGAAAAGAACTATGATGATGGATCCAGAGATTCGGATCCGAAATGTCAGTATAACGTTAGTTAGCTTCGAAGAAGAACTTTCGATTCAATGTCCAATGAAGCTGTGCTGCCATAAGCAGAATTGTCATTTAAAGGAAAATTAATATAAAAATGCTACGGTCATACAATCTCCATGTTTAATCTGTTCGATGTCAGTTTATGCAGTATTTACTGGAGCAGAGTTCTACTCGTCTATAATATCTTGTACTTTTGGATACGAGTGGGACGACGTTGGTTTATATATATATTTTGTACCCTGACAAACAGGTTAAGGAATCTCAAATGCTGATGTACAGACACTATCAAAAATCACCTGCTTATATTCAACTCATGTACAACTTTTGTCTATTTAGCTGAGGATTATGTATCCTACGATTCATGCAAGATTTGTTTCCGAATTGTAATTAATCTTTTATCTGGGGAAAGATTCTTGGTTATGCTGCTAATACGACTAGTTTGTGTCCACTAATCGTTCAGCCGATTAATTTTCTGTCTTCAGTACAATTGGTATATAAATATATAAGGTTAACATACGTCAGCTGATATGGTGTTAAAATTTGATACCAAGTGATACATATGCGAATCACTATGCCGTCGATCGGAAATTGTGCACTTGTTGTCTCGGACTATTTGGTGGACACTGTTTTTACGAATTATTTAACATGTTTCATTTTGTATATATAAACGAAAATAGGTTGCGCGGGCGATGATAAAAATTACTATCAACAGGATTGCAATCTTGATATAAGCACCTAACCAATTGAGTGTATATACTTGTCAGTATAAAATAAGAATTGTATAGTGTGGAAATGGCAATTCATCCAGTAAATCGGTTTCGTTTTTATTTAGTTACTCATCACGTACTGGCCAGAATTTGCCGCAACAGGGTGGCTCAGTGGTTAGAGCAACAGATTACGAAGCAGATGTGGCCAAGTTCGAGTCCTGTCCGCCGCAAATTCTTGCCAGTACGTGAAAAGTTTAACAATAATGACGCAACATGTCTACTGGATGATTTGTCTTATCCACATGTAGAATTCTTACTTTATTCTGACAAATGTACGAACTTAATGGGTCACTTGTGTATATCAAGATCGCAATCTTGATTATATTATTGTTTCATTTTGGTTGAAACGGATTGGAGACTGTTTCGGAAGGCTGCTATTACATAGCATTTTCCTGGGTGTAAAAATAGCTCCAATTTTATGAATGAGTTTAAAATTATTATTAGCCATAAAAGCCATAACTTTCGCATTTCGACAAGCGCTTTCTATAAAAAGGTTATGATCATTAACAATATCAAGGTATTATTCGTTTTACCGTAATATTTTCTAATAATTTCACCATTTTAAACTACATTTGCACCATATTCTCGTATGGCTTTAACTGTATAGTGTAGAATTTGTTTGGTATAATGTTGAAAATTTGTTTTGAATAATCTCCATAATATATCTAACTTTTCAATTTACACTGATTATTGGAAGGACCTTCTTGAGCTACCCAGATGATGACGCGAGTAGGTAAAATAATTTTTAAAATATATTTTGTACACTAATAATTAACGTCAGTCCAAATTTATTACAATTAATACAGCTTAGTATCATGTGATAATAACTTTTTTAAATGGATTGACATAACGTCACTCGATATCAGGTCAAATGATCAACACATGTATTTTATTATCAGCTGTGTAATATATGGATTAAAAATTTATGTTATAAAAATAAGTAACTTACAAATTTCGTCCGTAATAGATTGTTTTGTTGTTCAATTTATTTAGGCAAGATGTCTTCAGTCGTTAGAATTGTCTTTGTACAGTAATATCGACAAAAATCGTTTTTTCTTCCACATTGTGAAATCTCACATTTACTCGCGGTTATTGGTTGATACTATGGTAATAAGGCTCAATGAGAGTGAGAAAATTGTTGTGTAGCATAAATCTGGCAGATTTCTAGAACATTAAAAATGATTTTCTATGAAACAAGATTATAAACTGTAGAGCTCCTTAGAATACATATGCATTATCATTTAAACTACCGTTTTTAAGCATATGTACTCAAACTTGGTCAGAAGGCAATAAAAATGCCGATAATTTAATATATGCACCAGAATTTTTGATTTTCTGAACAAACAAACAAGTGAAGCGTAATTCCGCAATTTGGCGTTTTTCTGAAAACTATAAGAAATATGTAAAGTTTAAAAATAATATAAGGTCGAAATCTTAAGTATATATCGATTATTTAAATATGTACGTGGAAAAGGCCTTAAATTATAGTTTACATGTCATTGTTTTAAAACATTTTCTTGAAAATTTACTAAATAACGCCTAAATTATGCTTTAAAACCAAAATACCTTTAACTATGATTCCTATGATCATTGGCAATGTTTATACATTTTCCATAGCTAGCCACTTACCAAATAGACGGCAAGGTGGCTTAATACCAAGTTATGCGGTGTCTGTTGAAAATATAATATGAACGTTCGGCGCTCTGGAAGACTTTGAATAGTACTTCGAGGATTTTTTGCCTAATGCAATTTCATTCCCCACATCACACATCATTTTGGATGAAAGTATTAGCTATCGAGTCTGTGGCCTCGTAGTAAAGCTATTAACCACTAAGCGGTGCCAATTGGCTACTGTTCAAATGTTGAGCAATCAGAAATGGAATATAAAATAGTATAGAAATTGTACTTAAGAGTAAGATATTTTGTTATTCGAGTCCAATGATCAACGATATTTTCATTCAGTTATGTGGAATATGATATTATCTAGTAAAATATATACATACATATATATATATATATATATATATATATATATATATATATATATATATATATATATATATATATATATATATGGACTCCTGGACAGTACCCCGTACTTCCGAATGGCGAATGAGCTCTCAACAGCCACCGGCAACCATGCAACTTACTGCTGCCTTGCAGACTGCGCTTGGATGTGCAAAGGCTAGAGGTGCGTCCTCGATCAAAAAGCCGAGTGGTGAGGGGACACCACTTGTACCAAATTCCCAAGAAACTCCATGAAATGTCACTGGAGCCGGCTTATCCTCCAAAAGGAGTCAGTCGCAGTAAAGTAAAGTAAAGTAATATATTGTGTGTGAGAGAGAGAGAAAGATAAATAGGATACGAATTGACTAAAAATCTGATATATTTAGATTCTTTAAATCAAGTTTGCATGATATAAAGGCCGAACCTATTGTACATACCCAATTGTACAACACGGCGGAACTACCGGTAGTAACACGTACTGACGAGTTTCTATCTTATATGATCATCGTCAGAGCACGACTAACAACTTTCTAACGAAGTTCAAACTATAATTTATATATATATATATATATATATATATATATATATATATATATATATATATATAAAATTGTATAGTAGGTGTGGCACCTAGTAACAAATTAGTTCAAATAGGACGAGAAGGATAAACCAAAGTCAGCATCAAACGGAAGGTATAATCTCACTTGCACATTCGTTTCGTTCATACTGACTACTAATCAGTAGGAGCCTCAAACTTTTCACGGAACCTTAAACAAAATTTGACGTCTTACATGTGTATAGAGAAATTAGTAAATTATGACTGGTTATTTGACGTTTACGCGTTTATATAATTGTGATCGCCTTGACAACTTAACATTTCTATACTTTTTTACACATTGGATGCGCAATCCGTGATTATTATTCAAATTAAGGTTGCGATCTTTATATACATATATTTTCAATGCAGATTAAGCATTGTAAGGGAAGGTAATTCATCTAGTAGTCCGGTTTCGACCTTATTGGGAACTCATCAATTACTGGCCGGAATTTGCTGCAGACAATGATCAATAATGTGTGCGTCTGCTTCGAAGTATGTTACTCTAGCCACTGAGCCGCCTTGCAGTACATTTCCCACAATTTGTGCTATGTTGTTTGACGACTGGTTAAATGCAATGGGTTTGGTGTTTACTTCCAGCTGGCAAACTTGAATTAAATAATGATTGCTATCACCACCAGCGCAATCAAAGATTGTTTAATTGCTACCACGAAAGTTGGAGGCATTGCTAGTTTAACCTTTATGTTGATGGGTACAAAATCGGAACTCTGCTTCTCATTTGGGGCAGCTCGTGCAGCTCTTTCAGTATATTCATTCCCCCGACCTTGAAAATATGAATGTAGGCCATCAATTCTAATCGTCCTTTTGTCCCTCATTAGATTGTAATGGGTTCAAAAGATCATTTTGAGGATATCCACATCGTTTTCAATGTGTCGTGGATTTAGAAGAATGTAATAGTGCGTGCTCGTTTGCACTTTAGGAGCTGGAGGCTTCCGTATTCTCTTTACAGATCTACCACCGTAATATGTCGGGTCTCAGCATACGGTTTTAATGGATATTTGCAATTCGTTGCTGTTCCCAATTCGTAAACAACATTATGCTATGCTTATACTTCATACGTGGCGTTGCTGGAAGAAAACGATTTGCACAGATTACGAACCGGGATGCAATCTCCTTGGATTTTCAGCGGTTGAAAAGTATTGTGTCAGAAGGCTTTATGCAAGTCTGTAATCGTTTTCATCACAGGGACATTTGCGCGGAATACGCGCAGTCACATCGAATAATTGTGGTAAGATGCTGTCTGTAGTTTAGATAATTGAATTTATTACGACCAAGTAAAAGCTGGAAGCAAAATTGAAAAGCTTATTGTCGTTGTAGCAGCTATGTTTGGCCAGGATCAATCTTCATTGAGCTGCATTTCCAACGCAGTTTTGACTCAGTTTGGAGTTCAAGACCTCGGAAATCGCCAAGAAACCACAACACCGTCTAATGCTAGAATCCAAATGTGAATGTTCTGACCAAATAATTATGAATGAAGGAGAGCTGGTGTGTACACAATTACGACTCTGCGAACCATGTTCCTCTCCAATTAAGCAAGGCTTTCACTGTAACATTTCATATTAAAAAGACACCAACATACCTGGCTTTAGCATTAAAGTAGAAGAGTAATTGTCTTTTTTTGTGAACTAGAATCAAAATGAAGCACGTTGTGGTGTACTAAAAGCGATTAATATCCCCTGGATTCAAGTAATGTGGATACCGGGCCTGTTCAGTTAGCCAGCTGTTAAAAACTTTTTCACGAGGCAAGAGTCCTCAAATTTGGAAATCCGAACGCTAAACTATCATTGGGCCTAATTGCCACACGATGAACAACAAAAGACGGTTGCACGTTTACCGTGCGTATTTGTGCAGATGTTCTACTCCAGCACACACAAGGTAGTGTCACCGGTAAATTTCTCCTTACTTATAAATAAAAATTATTTAATGTAAGAACAACCTTTACAATTCTAACATTAAAATAATAATTCCCGGTAGGCATTAACTGAGTTCATATAAAGTCGTTTAGGCTAGTCAGGCTGGTATTCACTCTCCGATCACTATGCGACTATATTCGTCTTTCTTCAGTTCTTCATAAAGTGCCACCCACATTTTGACTATTAATCCACAGATATCTTTATTAGCTTTTCTTCTCTTGTCCCTTGTGCAAGACTCAGCTGATAAGATGACCGTTTGTATATTGCATGCCGGTTGATATGTTATTGAAACATAATTTGCTGTATTAAGGATTAAGATCTCTTGGCGATCAAATAACACCAGGTCTACCATTCATAATGAGGGTAGACAATTCATATTCAAGGCCACACTGCCGTTAGATTGTGTGCCGCTCTAAGCTAACATGCACAATCTATTCAGTATATTTGTTCTTCAAACTCACCATAAAACGCCTTTAACCATTCTCACTTCCATTACTTGCAGGCTTATTTCATGAATAATAAAGTGCCTACCTTCTGTTATCAAAGACGCTTGCGATAAGTGCATCGATGCTGTCGGGGAATGAACATTGATATCACTTATATAATTAAACGAACATTGGTTGTGCGGGTGGTGATAACAATTATTATAATGCCCAGGTTCGTATCCTGTCCGCGGCAAATTCTGGCCAGTACTTGATGAGTTCCCAATAAGGACGAAACCGGTCTACTGGATGAATTACCTGATCTGCGTTTTGACTAACGCAGCTTTCATTGTTCCAGTAATTTTCTTTTTTCATAATATTTCGATCTACATTACCGTAGATCTTCATCAGATGCATTTCACGAAACAAATGAAGCAAGCGCTTGTTTATACTGAATATATATATGAATATATATCTATATATGTTTATATGTGTATATATATAATGGGACTGGTGCTTATATCAAAATCAAAACTTTGAATTAAATAATAAGTTATTAGCAAATCGATACTTATTATGATGCAAAGGCATACGCTTCGTTTCATTATAGATAGTCTCCTTCAATTTGTCTTTCATTTGAAATAAACGTTATTAAAATGAAAGTTCATTTCAACGCAATGACTAACCTAGGATTAGGAATCCGAGATCATATAGGGATAGTCAACTAGGCGATTAAGAATCACCTAAATACATCAATGTTCGGCAACTCCCCTCACAACTAAAAATACATCGTGTGCGCGGGTGTGGGTGGTAATTATTTAAATGAAGATTTTGAACTTAGAATGTGAATTTATCCATAATTATAATTAATATGTTGAACTGATTAGAAAAATGCCACAAGCTAAACGTAGTAGCGCATTTCTACCTTACCTCGTCATCATCAAAGGATGACAGAAAGCAAACAAGCTTGCCAAACCGCTTAAGAGAAATGTTGGGTGTGGCTTTAGTCTAATGGATGCCACGATACTTTTATTTACTATTTAAATACATAAGGGAGAACGACTGATATCGATTACATCTTTATTAAGCATTTTAACATTTATGCAGGAAGCTCACAGAAGTATCTGACAAATAACTGCTGTTCTTCTTTAAAGGTGCCTACTCTTGAAGTTTCTTGTATACAAGTTGCTCGTCTTATAAAACATCAAGGAGACGAATTGGCGTCTGCAAAATTTACTTCTTTAAATATTAACCAATCAATAACTAAACTAGTTACGCGTTCATTGAGATAATAAGTCAAAGTTATTTAATCTACATACTTACCTATCTACCTGTCTAAATATCGATTACTTTTTCTATCTATCTATCCATTTATTTACCTTATTTCTATCTATCTATCTAACTATATATATATACCACTGCTACCAATTTGTTTTAACATACTTCGGATGCACAAATTTTGTGGGTCACAGCAACACTTCCGGATGAGGGGACCGGTGGGATGGCTTACTTGCTTACATGAAATACGCTTAAATGCTATTCTGTTGGCAGAAAAACAAGATGAGCTCCAGATAGCTATTAATTGTGCTCAAGAAGTGTCCGCCCTGTATGGTGAGAAGCCTTATAATTCAGTCGTTCCAGCCAATTTTGATCCAACGCCTAATATTGGGCAGATCGATTTCCATGTTGCCAGTAATCCATAAACTGATTTAACTAGGATCGCTGGTGATACCAGACAGACTGGAGTCTGCCATGAATTCCAGATGTGTTAAAATCACTTTGAAAATTATACAAACCCCTGGTGAATCGCCTATTTTCTTCATTATGTTCCAAGTGTAAGATCATCAATTTAAGTATAATGTCCTCCCTGTTTTATACTTTTACGACATGAGGGATGCCTCACTCAAGCTGCTAGGGCTTATTGGGCTTTCCAAATTCTACTTAATTTGGCTTAGATCATTGCTAGCTTAGTGTCAAGAAGGATCAATTAATATGAAAATTTAAGAGCCGACTTGTTCTATTCGGCGTCTATTTGATGTACAATCTCCATTAAGTCATGTTATTGAACGCCGATTGCGTTGCTTGGTACATTACAAAATGGAAATTTACAAATTTTGTTTGATAAGCTACAAAGCAACTCCTCTAAAATATTATTTATTTTATTAGAATATGTTTAAAACATTGCATAATTCATGAATGTTCTGAATTTAAACTGATATTTCATTTTTGTGCTAAAGGTAGATCTTTTAAACATAAACTTACTTTAAACTTAATGAACACGTCGGTTCAAGATTTCGAAAAACGCAAATTTTTACCGATTAAGAAGAAAACTAAAGTAAGACTGACGTTATATCGTTTCTTGTATGTGGATGATTTTAAACATATAGAGGATTTTACTGACAGCGCAGTCAACAGAGACAGGATAGAAAGTTGGGGAATTTCGACATCTACGGATCGATAATATTAGGGCTACTGTAAATAATCGGATAGTAAATTATGGTAAAATACAACTTGATGAGAATTAGCCGAAAATGCTTAATCGTGGTTTAAATACAGCTATGCAGATTTAAATATCATCAAAAAATGAAATAATTACTCAGGCCTTTAAAACAGAACAATTCCTCTTAGACAAGGATAGGTTTAAATTTGAATTTGACATAGCCACAATAGTTTTTAAGCATGAAGAGTATAGATTTAACCAGATTATGAAGTAAAAGTTAAATTACTGATCAATAATATGATTTTTACAAGTAAATTAGATCAAGAACATAGTAACACTCTCATATAAATAAGTACTGTTACGCCCAGATTGTGTGGTTTAGCAAAGATACAAAAACCAGATAACCCTTGGAAATATTTTGTTTATTTACAATATTCCACAACATAAAATGTCCAAATTTATATGTCACAGGATAAAGAATTATTATTATTTATTGGATAATTCATTGATAAATTAATATCGTTTGATTTAGATGTGAATTAAATGAAAAATATAGGTTGTCGAGCTTAGATGTAGTGTCAGTGTACATCAGTATAAGAGTCTCCAAAGCAATGGAATAGTTTCTGCGTTTCCTTGTTGGCTATCCTGTAATATCAGAAGGATATAAAATGACGATGAGACATATTATGGAGATGATGATCTCATGCATGGCTTCTACTTATTTTATAATTAGACAGGAATATTAGAAGCAAATTGGAGATGTTTCTATGGGGCAACCACTGTCATTTCTAAAGGCAACTATATTCACGCATTACATGGAGAAAAATCTTATAAATATGCAAATCTTAAATCATTTAAATCTTATTTATTTGGAATCATGGGGAGGACGAAATGCCAACTGTCTTATAATTAGCCAATCCAGTGAGTGAACTGAAATTTACTATTGAAAGAGATCATTAAAAAGAAATGGCACTGTTTTGTCCACCTATGTTGGATGGTCCACGTACTTGGATGTCTTCCGTATTTATTATTAGCGTATCGTCTAGACGAGCCTTAATTATGCCTAATTCTGCAGTTAAATTATTCATTTGAGAAGTCAATGCCTGAATCAACGTTTCAAACCCATCAGAAATCATTTTAAATGTACAACAAATGCTTTATTTTTACTCAATGATATATAGAATTTTGCTCGCACAACGAGCTTCGATTTAATAAAACAAATTTACACATTAATTAATTTATGTTCACTTCAGCTCTAAGTCTGCTTTTCTCATTGGGCTGACTGCTTCATTCTTATACGGACGCTTCTGCGAGGAATTTCTGTTGAAATACTGTCTGCCCTAGATAAGACCCTTTGTTCATTATTTGTCTTAAAGGTGGCCATTGCCACATCTTCCCCCCCTCAGGAATCGGCTTTCGCACTCTGCTTAAACGATCCAGTGCCACAGCTCGTGGTCCATCGGGCAGGCTAACAAAAACAGTATTGTGCTCTGCGTCCACCCTCTCCACGCGATACGGCCCATCATTGACAGCCTGCAGTGCCATGGGCTCGACCTTCGCTACCATTACATAGTCGCCGACCTTTAGGCGAGTGCGTGTCGGTTGCCTTGCATAGCCTTGTCGCTGTGTGGCGCCTACATATTCAGTTAACTGTTTTAGTCGTTCCTGAATATCCGCTATGGTGCAGCGCTCATGGGATCCTTGGATTACCGGTTCACCTGGAAGTCTTATGTGTCCTCCATAGACCATGGTCGTTGGAGCGAATCCTGTAGCTGTTGAGACAGTAAAGCGCATGGCCCGCTCGACCAAATGTAATTTGTCTCTCCACGTTCCCGGGCTCTCGTGGCACCAGCATCGCAGTACCTCTTTCATCGTCCTATGTGCGCGCTCAGCTGTCGCATTGGTTTGCGGGTGATAAGTGGCTGTGCGGGAATGCTTTATGTCAAGGTCTTTGCACCACTGATTAAATTCTTTCGACTCAAACTGTGCGCCTTGATCGGTAACAATAACTTGTGGTGCACCGAATCGACTGAGCCATCGCTCTTCTAAGCACGTTATAATCTTTTCTGTTGTGATCTTCTTCAGTGGTACAAACTCGACCCATCGGGTAAACTTATCGACCATGGAAAACACATAGGACACGCCGCCGCGAGCTACCGGCAGTGGACCTACCAGGTCGATATGCAGAAACTCGTTCCGTGCAGTGGCATTGAAAGCAATCGGCGTGACTTTTTCTCGTTTTTGTGGTTTACAACGTTGGCATGTAGTGCACTGTTGACAATAGCTACGAATTTCTTTGGACATGCCAGGCCAATACAATCGTGACTGCAATGTCTCAATGAGCCGCCCAGCGCCGGGATGTCCTAACGTTTCATGCCAAAAGGCCATTAATTCTGTTCTTATAGATTCTGGCACAAACCATTGCACTGTTTGTCCTTCTTTCCGCACCAACAGGCCGTTCTGTAGACTCAACGTTTTATATGGTGCAGACACCCCTGTGCCGTTTTTTAATTGATTAACTATTTCCTGACATGTAGCATCTCTTCCCTGTTCTTCAGAGACTTTTATAAGCGGCGAAACCCGCACAGCGGAAATTCTGCTGAGCGCATCGGCCGCCGCATTCTCGATTCCTGCTCTATGATGAATTGATATATCGTACTCTTCTAGTTCTTCAATGGCTCGATGTACACGTTTCTTCTCAATACCTAGTGATCTCCAATGCACTAGCGCTTTGTGGTCGGTAAAGACGTCCACGTGTCCCCCGATGACAAAATATCTAAACTTCCGCAGCGCCCATTGTACGGCAAGTAATTCTTTTTCTGTGACTGTATAGTTCTGTTCCGCCTTAGTGAGTGTGCGACTTATATATTGCGCCGGACGTCCGTCAGCTTGTAACACCGCTCCTATACCAATATCTGACGCGTCTGTAACAATTGACATATTACCTACCGGGAAAGTCAAAATAGTTGCATCTATTAATTTCTGCTTACATAGCACAAACGCTTGTTGAGCCTCCTCCGTCCAACGAAATGGTATCTTGGCACTAGTTAACTGAGATAAGGGCTGTTGCGTAACCGCCATCCCTGCGAGGTATGGTCTATAGAAATTCACCATACCAATAAACCGGCGCAATTGTTTTCTAGTAGTAGGCACCGGATAATCCCTGATAGGTTGTACATTCGAATCTAACGGCATGCATCCGTCCGCTGAGACTAAGTGCCCCAAGAACCGCACTTCTTGACCTATCTGTACCTTTTCTGGATTAAAATGTAATCGCCATTCTACAGCTTTGGCCAACATCTTCTGCAGCCTCACACGTAATTCGTGTTCAGTAGTGGCCCATATAATAACATCGTCTACGTAAGCTGTTGTACAAGTTAAGTCAGACACGAACGAGTCCATCATTCTTTGGAACACTTTCGGTGCGTTTTTAAGGCCAAATGGTACCCGGGTGAATTGGAAATGACCTTGGGGTACTTGTACCGCTAACTTCCATCGGTCTTCGGGCCGCACGCCTATTTGCCAAAATCCCTGTTTAAGATCAAGCACGGCAAACCATTTGCCTCCCGCTAGCTGTAAGAACAGATCACGCAGAGCCGGCATGGGATACGGGTCCGGTTTAGTTACTGAGTTCAATTGCCTAAAATCAGCCGCTGGTCGGAGCGAACCATCCTTTTTCGTAACATAAACCATCGGAGCACGAAAAACAGATGTTGACGGTTCAAGAACGCCGGCTTCTATCATTTCTTGGGTTGCACGAGTCGCTGCTGCTAATTTCTTTGGAGGAGCACCATATACTTTTGGTGGTTCGTAACCGTCATTTAGTTCTAGCCATAGCTTAAACTGGTCGACCGTCGGCCCTGGACGCTCGCTACAATCAGGCAGTTGGAATATAATGTTATATTGGGTTTGAAGATTCTTCCACCACCCAGGCAGACAACTGGTCTCCTCCTGCATCTCAGGGGTACATATAGACTTTATTGAACTTATTCCGTCAGGCCGCAATAGGCATACACGTTTATTTTGACAGTCTATCGTCTTAACCCATTTTCTAATGAAATCAAGTCCCAATAAGGGCGTTTGCGTATTCGAAACAACAAAAGACATATGATAGACATTTTCATTTATTAACAACTTCGTGTCCCACTCGCCCACAGCCACCATCGATGCGCCCGATGCCTGACATAGACTTGCTTTCGTAGGTTTTACATTGTTCAATGGCCAAGTCAATGGTAGTACCGACACATCAGCTCCAGTATCCAATTGCATTATTACTGGCTGTCCGTTGAAGAGTTCTAAAAATTTAACTTTAATGAAAATTCTTACATTTGGCAATGTTTCCCACACTTCCTTTTCTTCAAAGGCCATCTGGTTCGGACCACTTTTTTGTTTGATCTGCTGGTCTTCATTCGATCTACCCGTCGGAGCCACCAAAGGATTAATATTTGTGCCCTGCTCTCTCCCACCTTTATTTGTGAGATTGTGCACCCTGTTACCCCACTGTACTGGCCGTTCTCGAGGAGCAGTACATGGGTTTTGCTGACGCTTATAGGTCGTATTCGTCGGAGCTGGAGTCCTTATATACTGACTTTGCTTCCAGGCCACTGGCTGTTGCCTTTTGTCGCGGAACTGCTTATTATGCCGCGAAGAATTCCAATACGGTATGTCGCTCCTGTCAGATGTCGTAACTGGACTCATGCGTGGTGATGCAGCTTCCACTTTGTTTGTCATTATGGCCGAACTTTGAAGAGCCTGAAGTCTCTCTTCAAGGCCTCCCTGGGCGCTGGATATTTCACCGTATCTGGTAGGATCCAGCAGCATGAACATGATGGCCTCATGTGGTTGCAAGCCGGGTAAAGACTCGGTAAGCTTCGAGAACCACCGCTTGATACATGCCATGGTATCCATGGGAATCTCACCCATTAATGGTTTCAGGCTGTATAATTCTACGAACACTTCCTGAGGCCTAGCCCGGAAATGATCCAACACGCGTCTTTTGTATTCTTCATACGTGAGGTCAACCGGCAATTCCAATTGGACTGCTACTGTCCGGTCCACTAATTCCTGGACAGCTACACGCACAATAGGTGCTTCCAATGTAAATTCTTGGGCTCGAACTGATGCTTCAAATTTTTCGAACCACAACTGTGGCCTTTCCACATCTAGTGGTGCCAACATCGGCTTAAACTCTGATGACGGTCTGAAATAACTCGTCGATTCGGCTGAAAACGCCGGCATATTTCCTCCTGATTCCTCTTCGGCGCGGTCGCCATTGTTTTGTCCACCTATGTTGGATGGTCCACGTACTTGGATGTCTTCCGTATTTATTATTAGCGTATCGTCTAGACGAGCCTTAATTATGCCTAATTCTGCAGTTAAATTGTTCATTTGAGAAGTCAATGCCTGAATCAACGTTTCCAACCCATCAGAAGCCATTTTAAATGTACAACAAATGCTTTATTTTTACTCAATTATATATAGAATTTTGCTCGCACAACGAGCATCGATTTAATAAAACAAATTTACACATTAATTAATTTATGTTCACTTCAGCTCTAAGTCTGCTTTTCTCATTGGGCTGACTGCTTCATTCTTATACGGACGCTTCTGCGAGGAATTTCTGTTGAACTACTGTCTGTCCTAGATAAGACCCTTTGTTCATTATTTGTCTTAAAGGTGGCCATTGCCACAGGCACAATATTAGAAATATATGTCTATTGGAAGAATATCTATTCAAGTATTCTTTTTAATTTCAAGTAAGATCATTCATATAGAATGAAAATTGGAGTCTTAAAATCGATGACAATTAGAAGTTTGAGACCAACAGATGCAAAACATAGGGAGATTAAATTAGATATACTGAGAGAAATATTCGGTGTTAATGGATACAATTTGAAGTTAAAAGAAGCAGCTATAATGAGTATCATTTTTCAATTTAATCATAATTAGAATTAACGTGGAATCAGATAGTACAAATAGGGATCTGAGGGTCAGGGCTATACCTGACAACAAACAGAGCAGAAAAATAAAAACAGTAGAATAGTATTAAAATTTATGGAACATTTAAAAAAACACTTACCCTAGACACTAAACTTACAGATCAAAAGAATAAAATTGAACCGTTTGACACATTAGGATTTTATGATATTCCATTGGATTCAGCATTAAATAATAGCAGAACGTTGAATTTACACGAATCAAAATCGGGAACGTTCAAGCAGATGGATCACTATCAATTTAAAGATGGCATGGGGTGATCAATTATCTAATTTTTTGAATTTTCTTACGGTTTCATCATTTATTACTTGTTATTTTACTTTATTTATCAACTTGGGTTCTTTATGTAGTGTAGCATTTTAAAATAAATCTTTACATTCCAAATGTACATTTGCTTTATAAGATTACCATAATCTTGCTTTTAGTGTGGAAATTTTATAATTTCTTACGGTTTCATCATTTATTACTTGTTATTTTACTTTATTTATCAACTTGGGTTCTTTATGTAGTGTAGCATTTTAAAATAAATCTTTACATTCCAAATGTACATTTGCTTTATAAGATTACCATAATCTTGCTTTTAGTGTGGAAATTTTATAATTTCTTACGGTTTCATCATTTATTACTTGTTATTTTACTTTATTTATCAACTTGGGTTCTTTATGTAGTGTAGCATTTTAAAATAAATCTTTACATTCCAAATGTACATTTGCTTTATAAGATTACCATAATCTTTCTTTTAGTGTGGAAATTTTATAATTTCTTTTATGACTCTTCTTTTATTTTAATTTGAAATCTTAATGAAAATTATTTGACTAACTTTAGATTATTAACCGTGAAAAGAATTTGCGACTAGTGTATTCACATTATCATACCTCCTTCCTTACGAAGACGCTCGTAAATACTTCACTTAAGACAGTAAGCTATAAAAATTCGGTCCGACGTTTGTAAAAAGGAATTTTATCTAATCACTTTAGTTTAACTTTCGTGAATGAACACGTGCAGTTAATTGTGTGTAACTGAATGCTACTCAGGCCTAAACCAACCCAGACATAATCATGTATGGCATACGCCTATGTAGTGAATCGTCAGTAGGTGATACTAGATCAATGTAATTCACTCGGATGGGTATACACGTGCAGTTAATTATGTGTAACTGAATCTTTATGAGATCCAAACAAACACGCGCACACAATCGGATTGATGCTTATTTCAATCTCGCAAACTTGATCTTAAGAATCGTTATCACCAATCACATACTCAATGTTTGTTTAATTGTATATCTCATGGATGTAGATGTCATTAGATCACTGTAATTTCATTTTCATGCGTGTACACGTGAAGGCCTGTGTGCACACACATGCATACATACATACATGATACACTTATCTAGTGAAAGGAAGTTATGCGTAAGATGTCTACCAATAGGCATAAATGAAGAAGATTCAGCTAAATTTACCATTTAATTTATTATTCTAATTCTTGCTGGGATGAGCTTGCCGTTAAACAAGGCTACCGGAACAGGAAACCGAAATATCTATTTTCATACATTAATCAATATATATGAAAATATCTTCCTATCATTATATTCACATATCTTTATAATTATATGTTTAGAAATCTATCTGGCATTCAATCAATTATTATGATTCCAGTAATTGATTTCACAGCTGTTCGATTAACTGCATTACAAACTGACTTTGACGATAAAACAAGTTTTATCTTTAGTTTGGTTTAGTCAAATTTTGACCCCAGAATTTTATTAATGCAATAAAATTCACATACCACAGAACCATTAGCGTCAACTCTAATTTTTTTCTACAACTTATGGTTAAAACAGAATATAAATTTAATATGGAACATAGTAATCGATTAAATAATTGCCACGTTGAAAATTTAAAAAAAAACACTTTTTGAATGTACGGAACGATTTAGGTGCCAATTACATTTCAATAATTCGCACGTACTTTTCTCGGTAAACGAAATGCAATGTGCTTGTTAAAGGTGTGAATAGTCGTATTCAATTAGAAATTGGTAAATTTACAAATCAATAAACGTTTATGATAAATCTACAATATCACAATTGTAGAACTCTAAAATTTAAAGTTTTTAGCTTCGCTACTTACATTACTCTCAGTATGCTTGTTTGAAAAATATGTACGTATATAATTTAGATAATACGAAATATAAAGCTTATTTCACTGAAGGAATACTGATGTCCACGCGGAGCTAGTGAAATTTAGCTTACGTGAAGTCACTCTACACAGTCAGTCAGTGTTTAATTGTTATTGTGTGAGCAGTTCAATTTAATATTAGACACTCTTTAAATCAAGTTTGCGAAACTGATAGAAACACTAATCCCATTGTATTTAACCGTTCGCACAACATAGCTAAACCAAATCTATGAGAGAAACACTTGATTAAATTAGGACCTAAATCGAAAGATTTCGTTCTTTAAATAGCGAAATATTCTAAAAATCGGTACTACAGCATTTCCAGTGGACAGTATAAAGTGTAGAAATCTTAAGACAGTACAAGTGAGAACCAATCAGTCAGTGAAACAACTACGCCCCGACATACGAGTGCTATCAATTTTGCAAGTACGTAATAGGTGTTGCGAACCTAGTAACAAATTAGTTCAGTTGTAACCAGAAGGATAAACCAAAGACAGCATGAACGGAAAGTATAATCTGATGCACATTCGTTTCGTGCTTACTGGCAACTCATCAGTAGGAGCCGGTACAATGCCCTTTAACCACTATATATTTGGGTGAGGAATGTAGGATAATAAGACAGTATATTTAACTGCTATCAATATCCCCGAAATATTCGATTGTGGTTACAAATCGAAGGGTGACCGCACAAAACCAAGCGTCATTTTTAATGGATATCTGTTACAATATTTATTCTATACCGACAATATATATATATTACTTTCATAATAATTTAACTATTTCGTCAACTTGTTTTACTGGAGATAAGAACCATAACAGAATAAGATTGGTGTTGTACGTACTTCTATAACTAAACATGTTGCCTGTAAAAATTGCGACATGTCAACAACGTGCTTTAAAATTGTTATAAAAGCAAGGTGTGTTGAAATCCTTCTCTATTTGAAAGTTATTTTACTAAATCGATGTTGCCAAATCTGTGGAAGCAAAACTATTTGTCGGTGCATTGACATTGCCATGGTACTTTCCAAGTTTCATTTATAACTGGATTTATATGTGATTTGGCATGAGCACCGGGTCCGGCCATTGTAGTATGTGCTTCACAAGTTTACAATAAAACAATAATTAATTACGCGGGTGGTGGAGAAAATTCTTTAAATCAAGTTTGCGAGCTTGAAGTAAACACCAATCCCATTATATTTAATCAGATGTCAAACAATATAACAAAACTACAGCCAGCCGCAACGCACTGACGCGTTTCGACCTTCCTTGATCATCATCAGAGTATGACGGAAAACTGACTATCGAGGATCAAACCGCATTGAATATACATGGAAATCAAATTTAGATATGCGGCTCTCACCTCTAGCAATCGGCTGCACAATTTCTATGCAGTCACGAATATTAACTGTTTGTAGCTATCGCCACATAGCCATTCATAGTCAAAACAATTTAACAGTAATTGATTGCGCGAATGGTGGAAATTATTCTTTAAATCAAGTTTACGAGCTTGAAGTAAACACCAATCCCATTGTATTTCGCCAGTCGTCGAAAAACATTACAAAACTACCGCCAGCCGCAACGCACTGACGCGTTTCGACCGTCCATGATCATCATAAGAGTACGACGGCAAACTGACTATCGAGGATCAAACCGCATTGAATATATATGGAAATCAAAGTTAAATATGCGGCTCTCACCTCAAGCAGTCTCGCATACATTGAGCTTGACTAGAAATGTTGGCTGCACAATTTCTCTGCAGTCACGAACATTAACTGTTTATAGCTATCGCCACATAGACATTTATATGCAATACAATTTAACAATAATTGATTGCGCGGGTGGTGGTAACAATTCTTTAAATCAAGCTTGTGATCTTGAAGTAAACACTAATCCAAATGTATTTAACCAGTCGTCGAACAACATAACAAAACTGGCGGCAGTTTTGTTATGTTGTTCGATTG
>JAQBSW010000903.1:80000-161092 GCA_029291075.1 Eudiplozoon nipponicum
CAATGTCTGAATGTTCTTCTTCTGCTTGCATAAATCCGGCTGCAATTTGTTTATCCATAAGGCTTCGTATGTGGCTAGCTTTAGTAATTATTAGTAATTATTTTGAATGCTACGTCTGGAGAACATACGTGCGATGTTTCGATGATGTTTTGCGCAATTGCAGACGTGTATTCACCATTTGATTTAAACCGGCGTTTAAGTTAGAATGATCTCTCATTCGAGTAATTAACCGTCTGTTTGGTCGGCCTACGTAAGTTGATCGACAACTTGCGGAACTTATATATATATATATATATACTATATACATATATATATATATATATATATATATATATATATATATATAATGGGATTGGTGCTTTTGTGAAGATCGCAACCTTGATTTAAACAATATCCGCCGTGTTATCACTCTGGCACAACAATTTCAGGTCTAATCGTGTCATCATCAACATTAAATTGGCCCACATAAAGTTTGTCGTACTAAAATCTTCAATGCGAATTTAAGAAATAAGTTATATAGTTTATACTTAATTAGTAAAGTATCTTTCAATAAATAAGGGTCAGTCTTGAATTTACATTATTTGCAATAGTACATTAGTGAAATTACTATAAATTAATTAGCAAATAAATGTTAAATATTCTATAATAAAGTTAAGCACGCGTTGAACGCCGTGCAAACTACATAATTTTTCTATAAACCTGTCATTTTTGTTTCGCCAAATTTTGTGTCACGCTAAAAACAAATTTCTGTTCGAATTATCTACACAGACATACAAATCATATTGTTCTTGCAATTCATTTTTCTGACTATTATTGTCCCCATTTTCTCTTACTGTTTTTTTAGGTCAAAATCATTTCAGAGCACAATGCATATGTTAGATGAAACTTTCTTTATTTGGCCCTAAATAGCTTTTCTACAGTATATATATATATATATATATATATATATATATATATATATATATATATATATATATATATATATATAAACAGTTATTGATTGTGCAGGTGCTCATAATAGCTTTTTTTAAATCAAGGTTGCGAGCTTCATATAAACATATCCATTTAAATAATTTATTTATACATTGCTGCTTGACCCTCGTGTTTAGTTGTGATATCCTGCCCTTATGGAAATAGGTCGTAAATTGTCAGTACGTGAGGCGGACGTTAAGTTTCATATGTTGTGCGACCTGTTATATAAAATAGATCAACCATTTATTTTACGTCGCAAACTTGATCAACACAACTATCATCCACATTGATTATTTTAATAACTTGTATACGGGTGGCGAGATCAACAAAATATTGTTTTATGTTTCTACGCAGAAATCGTTCAGCCAGCATTTTTTTTCAAGTAAAATGCATATGACTCTACTGGGAGGAATTGTCGCGTACCTGACTTTGGTTTGTCATTGTCGTTAGTTAGTTTGTCATGCTGTTTTGATGATGACCATGGAAGGTCGCAACGCGTCAGTGCGTACAACTGACCGTAGTTTTTCCATGATTTGTGTCTATCATATCAAATCTGCTTGGTGTTGTCTTAAATAGAAAATGTTTATTTAAATAATTTTGCTTGGCACTAGTTCAATCAATGATTTCTTATTTGTTTAAAGATTTTGCTTCCGGTGAAAGCTTTATAAATTTCAATTCTGTGGCTGTATAGACATTTTGCAATCTAAATTTCATTCGAGTACACAAAGTGTAAAGTGACTCCATCAATGGAAACTTGACTTTAACGACGATGCTTCTTTGTGTGTCTTTCATGTTTCATTGGAATTCATTAGTTGCAGAAAAGCACAATTAGTTTTCATCTTGTTGAGCCAGAAAATGAAGAGAAGTTACACCAACAAACTCCTTATCGCCCTTTAGGAAGAAGAGACCTACCGTTCAAGTACAGCCAACTCATAGCTATGAATTTATTGGTTATGAAAAAGTGAAGTATCAGTATATGAGACTGGTGTAACTCTTTGTGGTAGTAGTAATAGTAGTAGTTGGAGGAGAAGTAGTTGTGGAGATTGCAACCGCATCCCTGATTTCTCCTAATTTCTACATACATACTTTTTGATTTTCGTTAGTATGTCTATTGTCGTGGTCTGATGTAAGCCTTAAAAGTTCGAAACGCGTTAGTGCGGGAAATTGACGTAAGTTTCTCATTTCTGCAGATAGTTAAATCAAATGGGATTGGTGTTTATCTTTAGGTTGGGGACACTGATTTAAATAAGTATTATCACCACTCGTTTAATCAATTTTAACATATATTCCATACAAGCTATTATAGTTCCCGGTGCAATTAGTACGGCAGACAGTTAGTCAAATTTGCCAAAAAATTCACTATACACACCTGCTAGGTAAATATATTGCATAAGACAAGAACAATTAACAAATTAACAGTTGGGGAACCGGTAACGATTTCGCAAAATCATAATATAAAGTCCAATACTTTCGCTTGAGAAGTGATAAATACGCACGGATCTCTCGCAGCCGCTAGAAATGTTGATAAATTGATAGGCATAATTATGCATACATTAGTTTATCAAATATTATCTATCTATAATAAATTTGGAGCTATAAATTATGTATTTTGTCATGTGTTAAGATCGTGATATGCGTTGCCGCTGTGGTCACGAAAAATACGATGACATTTTATACTTCTAAAAAATCAAACAAAAAGGATGGTAATTTTCTTTTCCTTTTTGATCTTTGCAAATATTATTATATATATATATATATATATATATATATATATATATATATAGATTGAAATGGAATTTAGCAACAGGTGGACGTTTGTAAACATATTTTTGTTTACTTCTGTCTTCTAAATAGACTAGTAACTGATGCAATATGGCGCCAAGTGTTAATTTAATTTGAGATATGCCAATAAATTCATATTCACCAAAGAAAAGGTGCAGATATATCTTTTGCGCAATTTCATTTTTTGCCATGTTAATTGGAGGTCACATGAGTTCACATATCGATCAGTGGTTCGGTCATCTGTTAATTTTGCATATCTATCATCAACAAGTCGCCATGTTATTTACACTTGAAGACGAAATTTTGTGCAACTTGATCATATTCCGGTGCGTTTGAACAGTTATTTTTACAAAAAATCTTTTCCATTTAAGTAATAACTGTCCAAATAAACAATTTTCATCAATGATTCAAAATTAAAATATTTCTTTTAAAAACAACTTCTACTTGTAGGATTACTCGAAATCAAACAAAAACACATTTTTAATTATATTTTATGTCTAGACAATCGTTGGTGGTGCTTTAAGATTTCTGGCATTAATTTTAGCAATACAATTAAACAATAAATTATTTCACGGGCAGTTTTTCCATTTATATATACATATATATGGCAAAATCTGCAAAAAGTTAATGTTCACGACTGCATAGAAATTGTACAGCTGAAATTTCTAGTCAAGTACAATGTATGCGAGTCTACTAATAGTGAGATTCACATATTATTTTGCTTTCCATGTATATTCATTGCGGTATGATACTCGCTGTGAGGATTATCATGGAAGGTCGAAACGCGTCGGTACGTGCTATGTTGTTCTTCGACTGGTTAAATACAATATGACTGATACTTACGTCGAGCTCGCAAACTTTGTTTAAAGAATTAATTTTAGTAGATTTTTTTAGCGTGCCACATAATGTCGGCTGTGTACAGTTATCCTTTCAGTTGTCCCAGCTTCAGCTGTGGTATAAGGACAATAATTACGCCCTTGAAGGAGTTTCCGTGTTTCGCACCTGGTAATTTCAATAATTACGCCCCATTGACCGATTTGAGAAAACTCTGTGGAACCAGAGGTTCAAAACCAATAACGTTTAGTTAAGTCATCTACACCTAGTCCTCCGTTACGATTGTGGATATACAATATATAACAATTTCTAACTAATCAATCAAACGTGCGATATCGTCTCGTTGTCCACTTTGTTTCAATTATCGCACAATAAATGCGCTGATGTTAAAACCTGAATTAGGTTTAATGAATGGTCTTTTACTTAGACTATATTTAAAATTTGGCAACCAGTATTGGATTCAGTGATATTAGCAACATCCATCATATTTATATTAAGTAAACTAGCGATATTGTTAGATCGATAAGAGAAAAGAGAAGGAAAAGAGGCAGAATCGGCGATGAAGTTGTTTGCAATAGCTTGAATTGGCTTATTTGCACAGTACGACTCAGCAGATAAGGCACTCCTTTTGTCCTGGGCGACGGTCAATGAAGTATAGATTCATTATATTTTTTATTATTCATGTTTATGTTTTGGCTGTAAAAGTACATAAGGTCGCCCATTCCTAAAAAACGATTTATCTGCCTGTGTTCCCACCAACTACAACAGAGACGACATCAAAGACGATTTAAGTTGTTTGCTAAGTAGAACAAGAAGATATAGTACTGGGTATGAGTAGCATGAATGCTCAAGTTGCGCGCCTAAGCAGCGCAGAATTTAATTTAAGTGACATACACTTTAAGCTCGATACGCAATGATAATGGTGAACGACTGATGGACAGTTGCGCGGAAAAGTCTATATTTAGGTAGCGCACACCTCAGGCGTTGTGTAAGGCGCTGTGCCATATGACGTCCTCCAGCCCCTGGAAAACTGTTGACTACAATAGATCATGCAGCAATTAGTTATAGATGGCTTTTCTGCATTCAGGATTTTCGTACGTTTTGGAACACTTATATTGACTCGGACCATGAACTTAGCCGTTGTAGATTTGGACTCAAGCTTTCCGGAACAACAAAAACCATAAACCACGAATAGATGAAAGCAAACTAGAAAAACCGTCTTTCCAGAAAAAATATGAAGATATTCCGTGATTAAAGCTAACTAATATTGACAATGAAAATTTGAATTTATTTTAGGTGAAGGTTGACTCCACTATGCCTAATGCGAGTACTACTTTATATGGCATTATTGACTCACGTAGAATTAGTAATTAAATCTCTGTAAAATCTATGGAGATTATCCAAATTAATCACTTAATTCCAGTTTGTTCAATTTATAATAATAAAAAACATGTAATTGTAAGACGCCAACTTAAGCACAGTATAAATGTCAATCTTGAATCCTCTTGGCCAAGAAAGGCGGAAGACATGGAAGAAGCGTTCGCACCAGGTAATAACTGATGTAGGTTCAAACTTATTAGCGCAATAGCTCCGAGGAAATTTGAAGTTGGCGAAGCTATAAATGTTAGTAACTTCCATCTAATGACCGATTAAGTAAGTTGTACTGATAAGTGGGTTGAACACATCAGATGTCAATTTTCTTGGGCACTTGCGTCATACCCCATCTTAAAAAAATATGCCTGTATCAACAGTGTTAAATGTTAATCTCGAACGACCATCGAACTTAAAATTACGAGATGCTATCCTATCCCTTAAATGTCGCAAAGCTGCCGGCCCCAATGATTTGCCTCCGAGCTTATTAAAGGATTGTGGCGCCATGATTTCTGGAGCTTTGACTAAACCTTTTCGTACTATATGGGATCAGGAGCCGTGCTACTTACATAGAGTGAATTGACCATCATTCCTATCTTTAAAAAATCAATTGTAATTCGTGTGCTAACCATCATGGTATTGGCTTGACTCCAGTCGTATCTAGATTATTTTCTCGGATTATCTTACTCTGTCTCAGCGCTTTGCTTGAATAACATACAATTGAAAAACACGCCAGATTACGATCAGGACGACGTTGTATAGAAAATCTGTTTAGCTTAAGGCAAGTTATTGAACAGCGACATATATATATGGCCAGCTCACAACAGTCGTCATGTTAGTATTCAATGGTGCATTTTAGTAAGTGTATCACAGTTTTCTATTCAGTATTCTGCACAAAAGTGGTATTCCTAAAAAATTGTAAATATCATACGCGCTGTTTACGCTAACACCTTTGGTCGCATTAGAGTCGACAACGAAGTAACATATAACTTTACCACCGGAAGTCGTTATTCTTCAAGGCTGCTCATTTTACCCGTTTATGTTTAATATTTTAATAGATGCTGTTATGAACAGTACTCTTCCATACGTTCAGTGTGCTGATGTCGAAGTTCTTCTGGGCAGTAGACTAGTCGATCTAAACTATGCAGATAAGATTCTGTTATTATTCGACAGTCAATATTCTGCTCACGCCAGCCTGAATAGATTAGTCGTCGTTACACCATCGTTCGGTATTAAATTCGCGCCATCTACATGTAAGATATATATAAGAGTACTCGTCACTCACTCTAACGCTACAGTTGAAAAGTGAAGATCTGGACGTAATTGACAGATTTACATATTTTAGTAGCTCTATACCTAACTCAGGCTATATTACTGACGATGTGAGTATGAGAATCGATAAAGCTACAATAACTTTCTCCGACCTTCGCCATTTATAAAGTATTACACTCTGCCTTAAAAGTTGCGTTTACCATGCATCTGTACGTTAAATTTTATTGTACGCTAATGCTACTTAGCCCATTAAAGTTTATTAACTTAGACATTCAACCACTGTTTTTGCAAAGAAAAACACAGATTACCAACAACGAATAACCAACACTGTAGACGAATTTATAGATGTGAAAACAAGTGCTCCTCGTTAGAAAAATAACTATGGCTTCATCAACTGCGTTGGCTCGATCCCGTTTTGCGTACATCTTCAGTTCGATTTCTTAGTAGAGAATTATACTCTCACAAGGCGCTAGATTGGCGTTGGAAACAAGGTTGACAGATTTTGACATGATAGAAACAGCTAAAGTCAACCACATTCAAATTAGGTAGTATAGGTCTCGCTTGTCTGCCAGGACGGAGTCCACGTGCGCATTATAGTCCTTGGTTGGAAACCCTGCAAAATATGACATCGAGTCGAGCTCAATGGCGATTTTGTTGCTCGTTTCTAGTAGAGTTATCTCTGTAGCTTTATTTTCTTAGTTTGACAGAGTTAGCAGAGAGGTTTGTTTGTGTTTATGACGCGGTATCAGAAATCGCAAGGAAGCTGCATTGACAAATTTGCCTTTCCTTGAAGCTATTTTGGCCATAATTGTGTTATTCAGGGGTTTAGTCTGCATCATTTCTGTGCGCTATTAAGGTAAATATATCCATTACTCAGATCCCCGTCAGAATTCACTCTTGAAATAATGTAATTATAAAAAAAGTTATTCTATTTATCTATTTACTATTGTCTTATTAATTTAGTTTTTTTCTTGTGGCTATATGGCAACGAATCATCAGTTATTAACGACTTTCCATGGCTGTCCGTGATGATGATGGTGGTGATGATGATGCTGATGATAATGATGAGGAGGATGATTTTGGTGATATGGATGATGATGGGGATGCTGCTGCTGCTGATGAAGATGAGAATGATGGTGTTGTTGTTGATGATGATGATGGTGATAGCACCATCACCTGCTGTATTTGTAATAATCACCCCTCACGCCCTAACCTCAGAGATCACTCTTGATTACATCATTTCGCATGGTAAGAATAAAAAATGGTTTAACGCATAAAAAGAGTAAATTTTAATTTATTCAGTTAGATACCATTTGTGGCGGAGAACTAACATATACACATTAATATATAAGGTGTTGCGCACCTAGTTACGAATTAGTTTAATTATGACTAGAAGGATAAACTAAAGACAGCATGAACGGAAAGTATAATCTCGTGCACATTCGTTTCGTGCTTACTGAAGACTCATCAGTAGGAGCCGGTATTACGCCCTTTAACCACTATATATTTTAGTGAGGAATGTGGGATAATGGGACGGCACAATCTCCTAGACGAATGTGTAAACCTGCAGTAGTGAAGCTAATTTCATATAAAGTCTCCACAATGCGACTTAACCACTAGCTCACACTATATAATATATATACCGACTCTATAAAGAATACGAGCACTAGCTATTGTGTCAGTAACCGATACCAACATTATAGTACCGAGTAGTTATATGTTACTAACACTGTGGTTGCAAATTCGGTACATGGTACCAACACGTTGGATTTCAATGTATTCTATAGTTCACCAAAATTGAGAATTACAACAATTTATGAACACCTGTTACTCCAGCAGATCCATACACACTGGCCTTGATCGACTTCAGTTATCAAATTTCGCGGTAAGCATGACATCATTCAATTCAATATATAACAGTTAAATACTGTTTGTTACGGAGAACTAATATATGCACAAAAATGTATTAGGGTTGCGCACCTAGTCATGAATTAGTTCAATTATGACCAGAAGGATTAACCAAAGATAGCATGAACGGAGAGTATAATCTCGTGCACATTCGTTTCGTGCTTATTTATTCGCTGCAGTAAACTATATTTAGCATAAGAGATGGACACACACGCACGCATATACGCGACGTGCGCTTATCTTGTGAAATTTCAGTGGCTATTACGAGATTACCTAGTCATAAGAATAAATGTAACAGTTTAAATCAAATTTCATGCATGCAGTATTTGTTTTTTTTACTTTTGCAATGAGATATTGACTGATGATGATTACCGGAAATGTTTAAAAAAATTATCTTCTAGAAGAATGAGCTGGGGGAATCTAGTGTTAGAAACAACATGAATCGATTAACCAATAGTAGATTCGACTTCAAATAGAGGTATTTTTTGAATGACTGTGCAGTGCGATCGTCACTTCTAAAGTATCCACGGTTTTCTTTCGTGGGTAGTAGATTTGCACTATCAGTTTCGCAAAGATCCGATTGATCCCCATTTCCAAGTACGCCCTAAGTGCGTGTTCGAAATGGCTGAGTGCGGATTCATCCCTTTCGAACAAATGTTCAACATCGTTCATACTAACCACTGGAAATGAGGTACGATCTAATCTTCGTATATATATATATATATATATATATATATATATATATATATATATATATATATATATATATATATATATATATATATATATATATATAAAATAAAATAGAATGAATGAATGGACAAACAATGTATATTTGAGCAAGTTTCAGGTCAGCGTAGCCAATTGATCTCAAAATACATTGAATTTATATGTCCTAATTAATGAGACATCATCACTTACTCATTTGGCGGCTATTAAAGACCATTTGAAGTTAACTGCACACAAGATAATGGGAATTCAGCTATCGTACTAATGGGGGCGCATCAAAATTTATACTATCGCTCTAGTGTTCGAAGTAGTTTCATCCCATTAATTCATTATTGGTCAGTCAAAATAATGGAATTTCTGACGTTGGCAGAAATAGCGTGTATTACTGCAAAACTAAAGAAGCGAAAATTTCAACTACACGCTCCTTCAATAATTGCTTTAGACTTCAGTTTTGCTCTACATTAACTATTAGCCATTCCAGAGAACCATTCAATTAATTAATTACAGGTTTACTATTTTTCATTCTAATACAGATTATGTAAGACGACTTGAGGTAAAGACCGCACTTGTAATTTGTCGTACCTTATGTACAAATTGCTGTTTGGTCCTTGCTAATTAATTTGCCGTCGTTCTCTGATGATGATGTTAATTAAGGGTCGAAACGCGTCAGTGCGTGTGACTGGCGGTAATTTTGCGATGTTTTACAACTGGTTAGACGTAATAGGTTTGGTTTTTATTTCAGGCTAGCAAAATTGATTCTAAGAATTTATTAATTTTTTATTTATTCTTGGGGCATAACCGATTTATAAAAATAATATCAATATCCGTGTAAATAATGGTTTTTTTCAAACTTACGGCAAAACAAAAACTCTGGCGTCATGCCTAAATTAGTGATCGAGTGAAAAATACTTACGCTGAATTTAAATCTCCAATTGGTTGTCTATTAGTTGGAAGGAAGAATTCACAATTTACCAATTACTAATTTTAAGTCACCGATACCGATATATCTTCCCTGGTCATAGAAAATTAACGTTTGTCGCGAAAGACTCTTTTCGCAATACCTTCTTAAACAAAATCTTAAATATAATCTTTAACTTTAAAAAAAGGGTTGTCCATCATAATTTCAAACGAGTATAAAACCAAAATTTTACCAAATAATTTCATCCTGATATTTCCTCTACAGCATCAATTTCCAATTAATAAACAACGTAGAATACCAGAGGTCATAACATCTTTCCTGAATTCAAATTTTCTTGTCCCCTAAGCAAGAGTGACGAAGTACGCCAAAATTTCAAATCAGGTCGAACATACTGCATCGCTGAATAAATACGGGAGCATAGCTATTTGGCTGTTTATAAGAGCTCTACCATAAAAACTGCCACTCTTTTCTGTTCACCAAATTCGCTACATATTTGGTGTTTTTATTAACTTTCCAAGCATGTCATTTTACTTATGCTAGAAACGTGCTGACGCAAATTCAAAGTTAATCAGGCTGCGTTCTCGCCTATAAGAAAGCTTAAAATCGTTTTGTAATCGTTAATTGAATTGCAGCGTTCTCTATTTATCCGATTGAGGTGTACAACAATTCGTATACGGTTGCTGAATTTGCTGCCTTGTACTGCTACGATAGAAAGAATGCTTCTTAGGCTGACTTGGGGAGTGTTCTTCGGTTTCGGTTGTTAAAATCAAAACAAACATTCATTTTTTAACAATCAATCATTCCACGGGTGCTGGTAACAGTTCTTTAAATCAAGTTTGCGTGCTTGAAATAAACACCAACTCCATTTTATTTAACCAGTTGTCGAACAGCACAAATCAGTCAGAGATAGGTCAGTGCCTGATCCATTTTCATCCGTTCACTTGAACATTAATTTCTGGAAGTTATCAGCCATCAGCCGCCACGATCATCATCATCATCATCATCATCATCATCATCATCATCATCATCATCATCATCATCATCATCATCATCATCATCATCATCATCATCATCATCATCATTATTATTATTATTATTATCATCATCATCATCATCATTATCATCACCACCATCATCATCATTATCATCATCATGGATAGGATACTATCGGTGTTGATTTCGTTGAAAATATCTCTATTGCTAGAATTTTAATTTTCATCCATTAGCTATGGATAACTTTGGTATATTATTGGTTCCTCCAACAATTATCAGTCTTCACCAGAAAAATGGCTTGTCTTGTCAACTTTTACACAAAACTACAATCAATTTCTGATTTTACATTGTCATAAAGTTACTTGGGCTTACGTCGTGCAAGTGTGACCAGCTAACTGCGACAACTTCACTGACGTGTTTTGTGTAGACAAACTATATTATATTTATAAATAAAATTCACTTTATGATTCTATTCGCAACAAAGAAGTCACAAATCCTTCTCTCTAGAACAAATAGACATGCGTGAAAAACAACATAAGGTGTTCATATATTCTGTGTTATAAGGAAATTATCTATGTACATTTGTGCTTTAGGTATTTCGTACTTCGTTAAAAGTTAATTCGAATAGGGCTAGAATGTTATGCTAAAGTTAGCATGAGCAAAAAACTGTCGTTTTAGACAAAAAGCAATAGTTTATGATTTTTTATTTGATTGCGTTTCATTAAGAAATCTATTAGGTTATTTGATGGACATACCTGACTAAAGCACAAAAAATCAATCAACACCAAACGTAATCTAGAATTTAAAGTGTATGTAAATATGTGCTTACAGGCATTTTTCGACGATACTTGCATCTCGAATAAATAACACTAAAACACACCTTAACCATTATTTAAATCAAGTCTGCGAGCTTGAAGCAAACACCAATCCCATTGTATTTCCCCAGTCGTCGAACAACATAACAAAACTACCGCCAGCCGCAACGCACTGACGTGTTTCGACCTTCCATGATCATCTTCAGACTACGACGGCAAACTGACTATCGAGGATCAAACCGCAATGAACATATGCGGAAATCAAATTTAGATATGCGGCTCTCACCTCTAGCAGTCTCGCATACATTGAACTTGACTGGAATTGTCGGCTGCACAATTTCTATGCAGTCACGAACTTTAACTGTTTTTCGACGACTGATTAAATACAATTGGATTGGTGTTTACTTCAAGCTCGCATACTTGATTTAAATAATTGTTACCACCACCCGCGCAATTAATTATTGTTAAATTGTGGCCTACCGTAACCATGTAAACCGATTTAGTCGTCGACAGCATAGGTCTCATGCAGATTTTCTTATTGCTAGAATTAAGTTTGCGAGCTTGAAGTAAACGCCAATCCCATTGTATTTAAATGGTCGTCGAACAACATAACAAAACCACACCAGCCGCAACGCATGTTCGGCGACTGAATTAAATACAATGGGATTGGTGTTTACTTCAAGCTCGCAAACTTGATTTAAATAATTGTTACCACCACCCGCGCAATCAACTATTGTTAAATTGCAGATTTTCTTAGTTTGAACGCATAACCACCTACCACAACATAGCTTCGTGGTACACAATTAAGACACAACCAAAGCCATTTTCCGGTTTTATTAAACGTACACTGTGAAACATCTCCCAGTGCTTCGTGTCGTTAAATATTATGCAAAATTTGAAGGCCCAGGCGTATGACCGATTAGTTTTACTAAGTAGCATGTAACTCTTATCAGATTTGCGGCCTGTTAGGTTCAACGGGATTGACATTTATCTCAAGCTCGCAAATTTGATTTCATTAATTGTTATCAGTACTCGAACAATCAATGATTTTATTATTGTATACATTATTATTCTTCGGTCTGACACAGCTTCAAAGTTTTCAGGCACAAAACAATAACGAAGTTAAACACATTCTAGTTAATTTATATTCCTTTTCTCATTTACAAGCGTTGTAGCAAAAAAGAGAGGTTCTCATTTCTTTCTATTCATCTTCCATTCGCGAAACTTAAGTTGCTTTTTTATTCTCGTCATGTTCCCTTCCCCTTAATCCATACACTTGCTTCATTGTAAAATAAGCATTTAATGTCCTGGAATTGGGTCATGTTAAACTCATCACTTACAACAATTATCAACTTAAAATGAGCTGTTTTGAATAAGATAGTTATAAAGCAGAATGTATAACTATCTTAACACTCGTCATTAATATTCACGACTGCACTTAGCTAATCTGATTTGTGTTAAAACTGGTATGCATGTCAAATTTTCGCCCAACAAGCTCTTATCTAGGTATTGGATATATGTATACCTTAGTACAGTCATTATTTTTTTATAAAGATTCATCTATATTCATAAATACGTTGCTACCTCCTTGGTTCCGTTACACAAATGAACCAATGAACGTCTTTTCTGTATAAAAATTGTCTAACTGTTAATAGACTATCATAGACACATGATAAGGCACAGCCGTTGTTCGACTGATTTCTACCACGACAAATCTTGGATTTAAAGACAATCCATAAAACACAACATGGTTTCATCCGTATTTGGCAACACGTCAGTAGTAGCCGAAAATGCCAGAAAGGCGTGCGTAGTGATGTTCCACTTATTTATCATTTGCTATACCCCTACGCCAACAGAATGACAATTACGGCGGCTATTTAAAACACTTTATCATTTTCAGTCTGACCTTGCTACAATGTGAATTAATTTCACTTTCTTATTCGTTTCGTCGAAAAGAAATACCTGGTAAATGAAAGTGGCACATAGACTTGGTAATTTTCTGTCTAATGATTTGCGGGCCATAGTCAGTTTTACTGGCGTAGTCATCATGAAAATAGCGACTATTATCTGCATATAACCATCCTATCTCACATGAGGCCTCAAGATTGGTTTTAAGGCGCAGTTCACACTTAAATTAAACCTTGCGAAGGAACTTTTTTGATTGCAGAAGGGTATTGACGACCTACATCCAAAAATTAAAATCTCCGACAGATGGTACTCTTTAACAATAATTGATTGCGCGGGTGGTGGTAAAAAATCTTTAAATCAAGTTTGCGAGCTTAAAGTAAACACCAATCCCATTGTATTTAACCATTCGTCGAACAACATAACAAAACTGCCGCCAGCTGCAACGCACTGAGGCGTTACGACCTTCCATGATCATCATTAGAGTACGACGGCAAATTGACTATCGAGGATCAAACCACATTAAATATATATGGAAATCAAATTTAGATATGCGGCTCTCACCTCTAGCAGTCTTGCATACATTGAACTACACTGGAAATGTCGGCTGCACAATTTCTATGCAGTCATGAACATTAACTGTTTGCGCGGGTGGTGATAACAATGCTTCAAATCAAGTTTGAGAGATTGAAGTAGACACCAATCCTATTGTATTTAACCAGCCGTCGAACAGCATAACAAAACTATCGCCAGTTACAACACACTGAAGCGTCTCGAACTTCCATCATCATCATCAGAGTAAAACGGCAAACTGACTATCGAGGATCAAAGCGCATTAAGTATATATATGGAAATCAAATTCAGATATTATGGAAGGTCGAAACGCGTCAGTGTGTTGCGGCTGGCGGTAGTTTTGTTATGTTGTTCAACAACTGGTTAAATAAAATAGGATTGGTGTTTACTTCAATCCCGCAAACTTGATTTAAAGATTTGTTACCACCACCCGCGCAATCAGTTATTGTTGAATTGGATTGCCTATATGTGTATATGTGGCGAAAGCTGCAAACAGTTAATGTTCGTGACTGCATAGAAACTGTGCAGCCGACATTTCCAGTCATGTTCAATGTATGCGAGACTGCTAGAGGTGAGAGACGCATATCTAAATTTGATTTGCATATATAGTCAATGCGGTTTGATCCTCGATAGTCAGTTTGCCGTCGTACTCTGATGATGATCATGGAAGGTCGAAACTCGTCAGTGCGTTGCGGCTGGCGGTGGTCTTATTATTTTGTTCGACGACTGGTTAAATACAATGGGATTGATGTTTACTTCAAGCTCGCAAACTTGATTTAAAGATGGTACTCTGGTTTTTTATGTAAAAATAACTTGGAAACTAATAACTCTGTATATTAATCATCCATCTCCATTGGAATTAACGATCTTGTGCTCCTTTGCGTTCCACACATCCATGAATAATACAACAAATAAAAATTCAATACTGCGTTATCTGACGCATTATACGATGGTTCACATTATCTGCTTAGTCTTGTAGGGTAGAAAAGTGAATACAAGCTACTGAAGATGAGCCTGATAATTTGATCCTAATGATAGACAGCTCTTTGTGCAACATAACGTGAGGACCAATATTGTCCCAATCTAAAAATAAAGACGATGCTAACTTGAAACCTTCAGTCAGAGATGAGTTAGAACCCGATGCAGCTTTCTATTCCGTTGGTTAATGCTGTATAATGTGTCAACATGCAAGAACTCCAGGGTAAGATAGGCAGTAGTTGATTGTCGACGCTACTTCATATGCCATCGAGTAGACCACACGTCTAACAAAGCAAGGTAGACTTTATAATGCCTTTGCTGGTTCTCGAGTGTTGATTAAGCTCGAGGAAAGTTAATGAATTTGATCTTAGATTGTGAGAGCTCTGGATTTATGAGCTAGTAGTTATGTCACACATAGCAAACTGCTTCAATATTGTACCACTATTGCTTACTCCGAGGAGATACTAATTGTTTCATGCATATCGCACTGTCCCATTTGAGCCTAGCAAGTGGGAAAATTCACTTCATCCCGCATAAAAATGCTAGAGTGATCTAACCAGGTATTTTGTTTCCTTTCAGTTTTGCATATAAGGCCCTAATTGACTTATGCTAGATTTCGAGTAAGTAGCTTTATACTGTAAGTTGTAAACTTGTGCGCGTTAAATTTCTACTATTGTGCTGGTAAAAAGTTTAATTGGTCGTAACATATAGCATATTTGCCTCCGGCATTCGACAAAGTACGGGTATCTTGGTGATTACTGGCGACTTCAACGTCAAAGTAGATCAAGACTGTGCAAATATTGTGGCTATAGGAGATTGACTCTGGTTGGAAATCAGAGTGACATCGGCATTATGATCACAAACCTTCTCCTGATTATTAATCTTGGTGGGATTAACTATAATTTTTATCACAGTGGAATTTTTTCAAAAATCGTAGTAACGCATAGCTTGAAAATGGAGCAGCGGCCTGTCATCAACGAAATTATGCTAAGCAGTAAATGATTGCTCTCTGACGTGAACCAGTGAGCGTATCATGAGTGCTATATCAGCTACCAGAATCTGTTTGATTTTCCCCTCCAAAGGACTGTCAGCAATCCCGCAACTAAGTTTAGAAAGCCTTCCGAAACATCTATGCTTTGCTGATCCATCCAGAACTACTTCTTATAACATAGCAATACCGTCTGAGATGGAATGAGGATAAATTGTTATCAAGCTTCAACTTTGCGCAGACTTTTCGGCTAGCCACACAGCTTATAAGGATCAATCTTGGTTTCGTGTTGACACTGAGTTCGAAACAGCACCGAAACGAAACTACTTTTGAATTGTATGCTCAGATGCAACGTACAAGTAGTGGCCATTCTAAAAAATAATACAGACAACTCCTTCTTCTAAAATTTCTAATATTTACAAGATCCACTTTATGAATCGTACCATAAAAAATATGTGGTTAACGATGGAGTGAACCTTTGATCTTGAAACGAGATTGTTATCAAATCCTAATTTTGATGAAGTGGTAAAAGTTTGCGGTCTTATTATGAACCTAAAATGCTGCAATCAAGAGTCATCATTAAAAATTCTACGAGTGTTTTGGTGTAGCATTTCTGAGCGATCTGTACTGGAGAGAGACATTCGTCTCAAAATAGCATAAGAGTTTCGCTGTGGTCTTCAACGAGAAAAAGTGACAACAGTAATTTGGCCAACATTCAATTTGTGGTGTGCTTTATCATGGACACAAACAACTTTTAACCTCGGAATAAATCGTGAAAAGGCAAAAAAGAGGAGAAACAAGACTGGATTTCGACCAGGAATGGAGTGCGTAAACTAAGTTCATACACTCCGGTATCAGTAGTCAAACGTCGTCGCTTTGTTAGACTGATCAATAACTTACGACTTTGTGACGTAAAAGATTCAAAGCACACTATGTATAATGATGGTGTTCCAGCCAAAATTTCTTTCCATCTTGAAGTCTTTTATAATGACAAATCGGAAAGAGACCAAATTATTTGTTGCATGTCTGAATTTTTTTCCATTGACCTGGGCTTTTGGCAAGGATGTGTCATTGCCGGCGCCTTATTGCACTTTGCTATCAAAGAAGCCTTCGCTGATGTCTCTGTAACACTTTTATAATGGTAGATCAATGATCGTTGTATCGTCCTGTTATCACACATTCCTCACCCAAATATATAGTGGTTAAAGGGCGTAATACCGGCTCCTATAGATGAGTCGCCTTTAAGCACGAAACGATTGTGCACGAGATTATACTTTCCGTTCCTGCTGTCTTTGGTTTATCCTTCTGGTCACAAGTGAACTAATTTTTTACTAGGTTCGCAACACCAAATACATACTTGCATATATATCAGTTCTCCGCCACATACAGTATTTAATTATTTGTGGCATGTCTGAATTTTTTGCCATTGGCTTGGTTCTTGGCAAGGATGTGTCATTGTCGGCACCTTATTCCACTTTTCTATCAAAGAAACCTTCGCTGATGTCTCTGTAACACTTGTATAAGGGTAGATGAGTGATAGTTGTCAATGTTTTGACATTGTATAAGTTTATGATGCTTTTCTTTTGGTGGAAAAGGAAGACCATCTCCAAGGAGCCATTAACTACACTGAAAATTTGTTCAAGAGAAAGAGAAATGCCTCGCAACCGGTCGTTTAAGCCAGTTTTGGTCTAATGCCTAAGACCGTGATAAACAGTACCCTGCTACCAGCCGTCAACAAGTTCGGCCAATTTGGATACTTGGTTACTCCAGACGGATCGACATCTACCAATATTTCAAGATTTATTGGCATATTCCTATTGCTTTTGAAAAGTTATGCAAGACACTTCAAAATTTATTGTCTTCTTGTCAAGTTTAATTTTTGTCCCTCTTCATGTCCTCGAAACATAAATCCTGACTGATAATAACTGTCTGTGTCTAGGTGGATTTGTAAATCGACGTCCTCGATCGTTTTGGCTTAATGCATTTGTGCTGATTGACAGGAGGCATAAATTAGGAACGAAATTCAAGGACCATCCAGCTCTATCCGTCACAAATTTTCTGTGCCGTCATCGTCAAATCTAATGTTGAAAATGGAAATTTCATTTGCTGGAACACTGACTAAAAATGCTACTTACAAATCTTGCTTGCGAAGGTAACTGAATCAAATCCTGTGAATGGCTGGAACCGCAAAAGCAGCACACCTGGAATATTTTGGTCGGGCATTTACCTAAACGATTAAAAGTCACCTGATTATTATGCGGCATGCCACACCTACCACGGGACAGGTAAATGAGCGAAATGGTAATCGAGCAATAGTGTCCAGCGGAGTGGCTTGGTTATCTCTGCTTTGTTGTATCTCAACATACGAGAGAATGGATTTGTGTTTATGTATCAAGTGTGCAATTATGTATTAGTCAATCTGTTCCAATGTACGAAGATCAGTTCACAATCACGTGTCAATACCAGACCTTGCGTGAACACAATTCGGAATATTATGGATGTATTTGTGTGTCTACAAGCTAATTTCTATTATTTCTTTGTGCGATAGCGGTAAAACTGGTTAACATGTAGGCCGATTTACTCTTTTCTTGATCGTTAGGAAATAATTTTCATTGCCGTTTCCAACAGTCCGTTCATAACCAAGCAACACAATCCGCAAAATAACATTTCAACTGAATTAAGTCAAAATATTCAGGCTGAAATCCCGCAATGATAGGTGTACATTGCCTAGAACCCCACAGAATTCTCTAAAGGAGGCTAATTACCTTTCAGAAAAGACGACACAACCAGCAAATTGTGTAGACCAATCATTTTGCGTTTGGTTCTGGCAGATTCATTTGTTCTTTCAATGGAGCTGCGTGTCACGTTTTTCACCTTATATTTACCATTTCATTCAAGATTACAAATGGATGCAGAGATGCTATTTAGCTACTTTGGTTTATGGACAGTTGATGTATCTGCCTTGTTTTGTGGATTTATTTACTTATTTTTACACATATTGGTTGCGTGTGTTGTTGGTTTATTATAAAGTTGATGCTGCCTGCTTGATTGCAGCAATATAGAGATTTTAAGAAATCATGTATTGCTCGATGCTTAAAAAATTATCTAGATCAAATTTGCAAATTTTAAATAGGTATCAAACACTATCTTAAACTATGTCACATGACATGGGAAATCCGCAATTGTATGTGCTAACGATTTTTTATCTTCCATGGTCATGCTCCGAGCATGATGTAAAACGGACTAACTTCAGTGAATTCATAAATGGCATTCCTCGCCGACTAAAAATCTCTATTTTATCGTAAATGATTTACCAGGAATATTTAAATATCTTTTACTTAGTGGAGGCCGCATTAATTCATGATCTTTTCTTTTTAGAAATGATGCAGTTGACATCCCAGTGAATCACAATGAATATTCGACTAATATGACTAATGGCTGCATCTCCGCTTTGCAAAGAATTATATATATATATATATATATATATATATATATATATATATATATATATATATATATAATTTAATTCCGCAAACATTATCTAAATAAAACTGCAAATTACGTGGAGATATCTGCATCTATTTGAAATCTTTGTAATCTTTATTTGCGTAACCCAATCGTTGTCTTAATCTTGTTTTTTTAATTTATTGTTTCACGGTAATATAATGTATTTAACCATTGCATTTGTAAACAAAAATCATATTTTTCAACATTGACTCCATGAGTATTCATAACTGTGTCATGCGACTAGTTAATGAATGAGATTGGCCAGTATCTGAAATTTGAAAGCTTCATTTAGATAATTGTTATCATCACCAGAGCAATCAATTTTTGCTTAATTGAGTTATTGTATATGTTATTTTACACTGTGAATTTTTCAAACTCTTCTTTCAATACAATATAGCCCGATCGATACAAATAATTCAAATATGGCTAAATTCTGCGTATTAGTTGTACATCTCTTGATTTATTATGAGTGATGAAAAACTTTCTTGATCGTGCCTTGAACCGCACGTTAAAATTCTATTGAAGTATGTATTTACGTTTCAATTGGCGACCTGCTTCATTAAACAATGCTAAATATATGCAAGTATGTATGAGGTGTTGCGAACCTAGTAACAAATTAGTTCAATAAGATTTAAAAGAAACATGTTGCGCGACAGGAAATAAACAATTTACCTGATTTTCGGATTGCGTACCGAAATATTTGAATCCACTGTCATCATGATTTTTGCATATATTTCGGGCTCCAATTACGGAGCCCTTTTTCAATGCCAAACACATCACACACTTAGTTGACAATCAATATGTCAAGTGGAAATATTAATTTAAACCGTCTCATTTATACTTGATTTTAGATCTCTTAAGCATAACGTTTTTTTATAAAAATGTTAGGAAAGTGTATTTTAAATTGGTTTGTGTATGTGTCTACATGTATACACTCTTCGCAATGAGATTACAGTGATATAATGACAATTAATGACAACTCACTAGATAAGCGTACGTCATGCCTGTGTGTATGTGTTCCTGTTTGTTTTGAATTGAGGAGTAATCAGTTAATGCAAGTGTACACCAAAAGGAAAAAATAGAACCGCTAGACACATCAGGAGTATATGAAATTCCATGTAACGACTGTAACTTGATGTATGTGGGTGAAACCATGCGCTCAATTAAGGTTAGAAGAGGGGAACATAAAACCGCATGCAAGTATGCCCATGTTAATAGATCAGATCTTGCACGCCATACAGTAGAGACAGGACACACAATTAATTGGGATGGGTGCAGACGTATATCAATTTGTAGCCGTAGCAGATCGACTAGACTGATTAGAGAATCCATCGAAATTAAATCGAGAAATGACATAATGAATGAAACAGCCGTAGAAAAATCACTAGGTCCTATTTGGAATACAGCACTAAATAATGGTAGAAAACGAAGATTGCACGAATCAGAATCAGAATCAGAAACTCGCTCAAGTAAAAGAATAAGAACACTGGACTGATATTAACTTACAGAGGTGGAGATTGATTAATTCAATATCGCCTAATTTATTTTGATTATTTCATCCTTGATTACTTGTTGTTAGTGTAGCGCCTTTAACATACATTTATCTATACATGATGGCAAGGTTTATTTTATTTTATTTTCTTTGCACTATTACTAGTATCTTCTTTATCCGGCAATTTTTAAGTGTCATTCCCCCTCCTCACCGAAATGCCACTCGTAATTACTTCATTTAGAAAAGTGAGTGTAAAATAGGTCTGACGTGTGCAGCTAGGAAATGACAGTTATCATTTTAGTTTTACTTGTATGACCGTTACACGTGCCTGTAATTACATGTAACTGATTAGCTCTTAGTTTTAAGTAAACGCTCACGCACATACACACAAACACGCTTATCCAGTGAATAGTCAGATGTTGCCAAATCGCTGTAATTTCACTGGGATGAGTGTACACTTGCATTAACTGATTACTCCTCAATTCAAAACAAACGAGAACACATACACACAGGCATGACGTACGCTTATCTAGTGAGTTGTCATTAATTGTCATTATATCACTGTAATCTCATTGCGAAGAGTGTATACATGTAGACACATACACAAACCAATTTAACATACACTTTCCTAACATTTTTATAAAAAAACGTTATGCTTAAGAGATCTAAAATCAAGTATAAATGAGGCGGTTTAAATTAATATTTCCACTTGACATATTGGTTGTCAACTAAGTGTGTGATGTGTTTGGCATTGAAAAAGGGCTCCGTAATTGGAGCCCGAAATATATGCAAAAATCATAATGACAGTGGATTCAAATATTTCGGTACGCAATCCGAAAATCAGGTAAATTAGTTCAATTGTGACCAGAAGGATAAACCTATTGCAGTATGAATGGAAAGTATAATCTCATGCACTTTCGTTTCGTGCCTACTGGCGACTCATCAGTAGGAGCCGGTATTACGCCTTTTAACCACTATATATTTTGGTCAAGAATGTGGGATTATAGAACGGTACATTATATTATTATATTATCCCACATTCTTGACCAAAATATATAGTGGTTGAAAGGCGTAATACCGGCTCCTACTGATATATAGCCAGTAAGCACGAAACGAATGTGCATGAGATTATACTTTCCGTTCATGCTGCCATTGGTTTATCCTTCTGGTCACAATTGAACTAATTTGTTACTAGTTTCGCAACACCTAATACATACTTGCATATAAATTAGCTCTCCGCAACAAACGGTATTTAAATGCTAAATATATCACATTCAAAGTCGCTTCAGTCGGTTGTTCACTATAATCCTGAAAATGCTTACGCGTTCAGCTTGTTCACACAATTAAACTATCGATTTTCTCGTTAGGAAAAGGTGGATTGACTCGATCTCGCGTATGGAACTAATGGAGGCTAATCGACTGATGGAAGTACTTCTCTTGTTTTGCAACATTGGTTGGGTAGATAGAGTGCTGAGATCATTTCATTCCGTGATACTCAAAACAAAATTGCACAATTTATATATTTCATTGAATTCTGATCATTGTATGGTGAAAAATATTTTATTATTATTATTATTATTATTATTATTATTATTAATAATAATAATAATAATAATATCACTATTATTATCATCATCGTTATAATAATCAGTAGTAGTAGTTTGTAGTATTAATATTAGTAGTATAGTAGTAGTAGTAGTAGTAGTAGTAGTAGTAGTAGTAGTAGTAGTAGTAGTAGTAGTAGTAGTAGTAGTAGTAGTAGTAGTAGTAGTAGTAGTAGTAGTAGTAGTAGTAGTAGTAGTAGTAGTAGTAGTAGTAGTAGTAGTAGTAGTAGTAGTAGTAGTAGTAGTAGTAGTAGTAGTAGTAGTAGTAGTAGTAGTAGTAGTAGTAGTAGTAGTAGTAGTAGTAGTAGTAGTAGTAGTAGTAGTAGTAGTAGTAGTAGTAGTAGTAGTAGTAGTAGTAGTAGTAGTAGTAGTAGTAGTAGTAGTAGTAGTAGTAGTAGTAGTAGTAGTAGTAGTAGTAGTAGTAGTAGTAGTAGTAGTAGTAGTAGTAGTAGTAGTAGTAGTAGTAGTAGTAGTAGTAGTAGTAGTAGTAGTAGTAGTAGTAGTAGTAGTAGTAGTAGTAGTAGTAGTAGTAGTAGTAGTAGTAGTAGTAGTAGTAGTAGTAGTAGTAGTAGTAGTAGTAGTAGTAGTAGTAGTAGTAGTAGTAGTAGTAGTAGTAGTAGTAGTAGTAGTAGTAGTAGTAGTAGTAGTAGTAGTAGTAGTAGTAGTAGTAGTAGTAGTAGTAGTAGTAGTAGTAGTAGTAGTAGTAGGAGTAGTAGTAGTAGTAGTAGTAGTAGTAGTAGTAGTAGTAGTAGTAGTAGTAGTAGTAGTAGTAATAGTAGTAACAGAAGTAGTCGTAGTAGAGGAATTAATATTGTTAGTGTTAGTGTTAGTAGTAGTGGTATTGTTCATAGGGTTATTCATTATATTTATTGTGTAGTTTTCATTGTTGGTGTTATTGATTTTCTTCTTTGTCATTTAAAGATGTCGGGTTTATGTAATAGGCATGGCCATCTTGCAAAATTGAGTTCATATAGGGCTAAAGACGGCATGATAAAAATTCGGTCTCTCATTGACACATGCCATTCATACCCTCTGGCTAATAATTAGCAGCAGCCGGCACTAAAAAAATGCCTATAGATACAATTTAACAGTAATTGATTGCGCGGGTGGTGGTAACAATTCTTTAAATCAAGTTTGCGAGATTGAAGTAAACACCAACCCCATTTTATTTTACCAGCTGGCGGTAGTTTTGTTATGTTGTTCGACGACTGGTTAAATAATATGGGATTGGTGTTTACTTCAAGCTCGCAAACTTGATTTAAAGAATGCCTAAAGTAATTCCCGAAGCACTTTGGCACAGCCTAATTTTTGTCTCTACGTTAGTCAGCCTCTAAACGCAAAATGATAAAATTCCAGAATAAATTTTATATGAATGCCTGAACCCAAAATGATCAATCTTCTGACGCGTGGTACTATTTGCCTAATATAGATATTTACAGCAATTATTATTAGGCAATAGAAAAATTGATTTGCTGACGTCGGAAAGTTTCACGTATTGGTATATAATTACACAGAATCTACCACTTATATTTTATGGCGTAATGATTTTTAACAGTCTAACCAGACACAAACTATTGGTTACGCGGCAGTTAAATATCTATATAATTACCTCATGCAAGGCTGCATGTGATTTGGATGTAAATGATGATCTCAATGAATATGAGGATGATGATGATGATGATGACGATGATGGTGGTGGTGGTGGTTGTGGTGTTGGTTATGATGATGACGATGATTGTGCTGGTGATGATGAGGTTAAGGATAAAGCAGATAAATATATTTCTGTTGACGATAAAGATTATGCCATTGTTAATGATGATGATGAAGAGGAAATTGATGATGACTATGCTTGATATGCATACAGAGACTGAAGAGTATTCGAAGATGAACTACGTTCTCCTATGTGCATATATTATTAAATTTCCTAAAATAACACGGGCAAATTCTCTCTCGTCCTTCTGTAACAAATTTTATCATAAGATTTTGTCAACTATCAAGTTTGCACACTTTATGTATATATTATCATCATTCTGCCATCTCAATGTATGGCCCAAATTTTTAATAAGCTTACTTCTCTATTTTCTTTATTAATTTCGAATAAAGATATTTTATTAAATAATGCGCATCAATAAAATTGATTAAATTTTTGTTCATGTAACAGGGCGTATTCCCTTATTTCTCGCCATGGAAACAGATTTTAATGTTCTAACATCTTGTGAACCGAGTGTGAACATGGAAATGAAATAACTTTCATTGAGTAAAAAAACAAACAAATAAGCACAAAACACACATACACAAACACACATACACATATATATATATATATATATATATATATATATATATAAGTATTAATAAATGTGCATTGACAGTAACTGGAGAAATATTTTATAAGATAATTTTGTAATTTGATAAAAATTGGTGTTTGTGTGCTAATCCTCACTGATTTGTATTTATCTATATTAATCGGTTTTTAAACTTTTGCCTAAAATCCGCGTGATTAATCTTCGTAGTAATCATCTCTGTTTTAGTAACGGAAACACACAAATGCAATAACTGTGTCTGCTTGTGCGTCCCACATTTATGTAAGTGTGTGTGTGTGCTTGGTTTTTAGGGCGTGTGTTTGTCGAAAATAATTCGGAGTTACTTTAAAGCTGCAGGCAACCTAATCAACCTGCAAATACTTAATATTCAAATCTATTTTTTGTAAACTCGTCTTCATTAGTTCTGATTTAGTGGGTTATTTACATTTTATGGACTCTAATCTTATGGATGTTCTATTTCTTAATCGGAACCTCGCATCGATGATGGCATTACGAAAATGATCAAATGAAAATATTATTCTCATAAAATATTTCATATCTAATATTTCAGTTGCGAAGGGCATCCGTTAATTTGCTTTACGGGTCACGTGTAGACTTCTGGCTTTATTTATAATCCTATGCGACTGTACGTAATCTGGAGTTGTTTAGTGCCAAGTAATATTGTCACGCCAAATATGAGTCTCACAACCAGTTGCACATGACGATTCTAAAGAGGGCTGTTTTCACTGTCTAAGCTAATCTTAATCGGTCAGGAGGACATCTGTGGCGTTGCTTGCGGCCACATGACTCTGGGACGTGTGCTCATTCCCACTATTCAACTGCAACTGTTCGGTTACCCACACATCTCACCATAATCGGAAACGGAGTGGAGAAAACTGAATTCATTTGAATTTAATTAAATAGCCTGAACAAGATTGTGGGTATGCGACGGTTCCTTAATTGTAATGTTAGTTTTCCGAATTTAGTGACAATTTTTGAGTTTTAAGTAAACACCAATCCAATTGTATTTAACCATTCGTCGAACAACATAACAAAACTACCGCCAGCCGCAACGCACTGACGCGTTTCGACCTTCCTTGATCATCATCAGAGTACGACAGCAAACTTACTAGCGAGGATCAAACCGCATTGCATATATATGTAAAGCAAAATTAGATATGCGGCTCTCACCTCTAGCAGTCTTGCATACATTGAACTTGACTGGAAATGTCGGCTGCACAATTTCTATGCAGTCACGAACATTATCTGTTTCTAGCTTTCGTCACACACAAATGTATCGACAATACAATTAAACATTAATTAATTGCGCTGATGGTGGCAAAAATGCTTTAAATCACGTTTACGAGCTTGAGTTTGAGAAATGCACTTATCCCATTGTATCTATTCAGTTGCCAACGTAATAAAGTCCTGTTAGTAACATGTGCTTCTCAATCTTCTATGATCATTATCTGAGGACGACAGCAAACTGGCTAACAGTGATCAAGTTACAATACATAAATAAATTATGGAAAATCATGTATGCTGTTCTCACCGTTAGTAGTCTTGTTTTTGCCTACTTTTGTAATTTGTATGAGTATCTTGTCAAATGACTAAATACAGTCATTGGTGCGATATGGTCCATGTCGAGCTTTAATGGTCATCACATATACTATGGTGTGTGGAATGTTAGCTGCGCATTTCTTTATCAATCATTAAAGTAATACATTTGGCCATTCCTGGTGCATTAATATTATTTAGTCAATTAAATAATAAAAGACTTCTCGGTTAGAAATTAACCAATGTCATCCCCATTAGTGAGATTTTCGTGCCGTAATTAATAGTTTATTTATTATATAATATGACTGACTAAGTGGACTATGTGGTTGATGCTTATCTTAATTCAGCATACTTGTTTTTAATATTGTAATCATTGTTTGCGCAGGGGATTAGTGCATAAATAATGAATTATGATAGGCATTTATAAATAACACAGTTCCACATTTGCTCTGTCTCGTTGACTTGTTCTACTAGAGATGCAAACCAAAAAATATTTTATAGTTATTAATAAGTTGTACGCATCTCTGTCTAGGTTAATTTGTTGAGAACAAATATATAATACTAAAAGTGTCATGAACAGACAATATTCACATAGACATCTGCGTTTAACGCTAACATGTTATCATTAGAAACTAGCATCATGCCATGACCATATTGTATATTATAAAATCTCAGAAAACATTAATATAATTAAAGGATTTTGGTCGTGCGGGCGGTGATAACAATTATTTAAATCAAGGTTTCGATCTCGATATAAGCACCAATCCCATTATGTGTACATTTGCCAGCATTGCATAATGTAGAAAAGGCATTTCATCCAGTAGACTGGTTTCGTCCTAATCAGGAAATCTTCATTTACTGCCCAGTGGCTAATCACAAACTCTGAAGCAGACATACCCAGGTCCGCGGCAAATTCTGGATAGTACATGAAGAGTTCACAATAAGGACGAATCCGGTATTCTGGATGAACTCCATTTTCTATATTATGCATTGTTTGGTTAATGCTGAAAAAATATATATCAGGATTGGTGTTTACGTCAAGATGGCAACCTTGATTTAAGTTTCATTCATACAAATCTGAATAGAAGTAAATTGATAATTGTCTCTGTATGTTTATTGTGTGTATTATTTGTTCTGTAACAATTAAGGAGTGCCGTTTTAACGAAAGTAACCTGCGTTGGGTGTCGAAAGATCAACGTGCGTATGAACTTTGGTGTTGTCAACGTATAATTTGTTTGGGGGAGATTCCAGTGAACAGCATGAAAAATTATCATCCTTCGCAAACATCTTTAAATGATGAATGGAGACTGTTGCGAGAATCAGCTCAATCAACATCAGATGGACGCCAACATTTAGGCTTAATCTGTTAGACTTTGAACCGACAACATTAGGCTCACATTGATTCACTCATAAGTGATAGGTCACCCGTTCAAGACTTACTCTTGATGTTGTCTAATGCCGATTTGATAATCAGAAAGGACGAAAATTGTCTGGTAGAAGGTAATTATTATTATTAACAAAGGCTCTTTGGAATGGTATTATCATGCAAAATTGACCTTTTCACTTCTTTGGCAGATATTTAGGCGTGTATTTATGAAGCTGGTTTTTTGCAAATGTTAAACCGCCGATTGCAAAGGTAGAAGCGCAGCATCCAGCAAATCGCACCTCGAGTAGATTTTAGTAGTTTAGTTAGGAAGGACAAAACGAACTACACACAAATTCAAAATGACTTGTCTAACGTCTGAAATCATGATTTATAACTTTGTTCACAGTCGCCATCCTCTTCCATTTGTCAGTTTATCAGTCAGATAGCTCGTCCTGAAATCAGTCAATCGGTCAATTGGTTACACTATGAGTAAACCTCTTGACAGTCTTCATTTATCCTTTTTGTCACCATGCCGGATATTGTATGGTCCAGAATTTTTTATGGTAATCAAATAGGTGGATACTCGCATGCACTCTCCTGCATATAAATTTGCTCACAGTGAAACAGCCATAAATACAGTGATGGCCACACACAAAAACGTACACGCACACAGATACACGCATAAACATAAACATATAATCTAATTTTTCTTGTTTAGCAAAGTAAATACCAATGTGAACTGGCGTGACAACGTATCTTCACAACCAAACTAATCATTTATGCCCCTTCTTACAGAGCAATCTGGCGTGATTTGCATAAATAACTGGTTTAACTATGCAAACTGGTTATTCATTAAATATTTAGCTAATTAACTTATTTAATAATGGAGTATAAACGCATACAAATTTCTGTTGACTAAGATAATGATGACAATGATAGAGGTGATGATGATGATACAGAGAAACGCACAACTGAGGCTCTGGGTCAAATTATCTCGATTTTGTTAGACTGCATTTATGTTTATTTCTATTTAAGTTGTTTAACATAGAAAAAATTCAATGATCGTACTTGAGAATAGGTAAGTCTGCACCAGCACAAAAAATAATCGCATAAATGTAAACTGACACTTAAGCAAACGTAAATATGCTATGAGGAGATGAAGTCCACTAATTACGCATAAATGGTAATAAAAGAGTTTTGCAAACAAAAGTGTGCACACTTAATTCAAACGTTTCTTATTACCACCCTAAGAGACCAAAATTCTTGATTTCAAAGTAGATGTGAAGTTGATAAACGCTGTAATGATTGCAGTTAATGATTGCATTGCAATTCTTTACCCGCAAGTCCGGTTCATCTTATATCTCCTACTGGTTAGTTGAGACCTATAAATACGAATCTTATCTAATAATTGAGTTGCAGTTGTCGTTTTAAGCAATTCTTTAATTCAAATTTGCGAGCTTGAAGTAAACACTAATGTTTTTTGCAGACTGGTTAAATAAAATTAGATTAGTGTTTACTTCAAGTTCGCAAACTTGAATTAAAGAATTGGTAGCACCGCCCACGCAATCAATTAATGTTTAATTTTATGCTATTATTCGTTTTAATGATAATATATATATATATATAAGTATGTATATATATATGCGTGGCGAAGTGATATCAGTGCAAGACTGAGAAGTAAATGTGCCCCGATTCGAGTCCCGGTCACAGTATGTTCTGGTAAGTACTTCATGAATTCCTAATTAGGAAAAAACTGGTCTTCTTTATGAATTTCCCTTTCTATCTTAAACAATGTTTAGCTTATATTGGCAGTATATATATATATATATATATATATATATATATATATATATATATATATATATATATATAGTGGCAGTAACCCAAACTGTAGTTCATTAGTATATTTAATCTGATGCTTCACTGCCCCCGTGTTTGTATAACTTTGTGGTATGTAAATAATAAAAATAAGATTGACCTAGTTATATGTTATTACGGTTGATAACACGAATTAATGCAAGTATGTATTAGGTGTTGCAACAAACAGTATTTAACACGAATTAATGTTGCAGTCGTACATCTATGGCAACTTATATTAATCTGAAACAGTATTTTGGCTCTCAAATGTGTCCTGTTTCATTGATATAGACGTGCAATTGTTACCAAGATTACTTTTACATTCTTATAAGAAGGAAAACCACGCTTTGTGATTCAGCAGTAAAAAACTGAAAATGGGAAGGCTTCCGAGTTCACTACTGCAAACTTTTAACAAGCTATGTTGTTCAAACGCGTTTAATTTAAGCTTTCATACCTATCGTAAACTTGGTTTGATGATAATTAACTCATATTTCGTCCAATTAAGTGACTAGAATTTGGGCTTGTAATTTGACGTCGAGCTCTTCTTTGTTGCTTTGTTCGCTGGAATATTTTTTAAGCTGATTAATTTTTATAATGCTTTTTAATGCGCTGTAACTGCTTAATAGATTTCAGTTGTTATTACTGTCATCTCACAAATACGTTGCTGTCTGTCAGGCGCATAAATCCTGCCTCATCATTGCAGTTTAAATGCGCATCCTGTTCGCGAAATTTCCTTACTTCTTGCACTTAAGATAAGTTTACGTGCATCGTGGCTTAAGCATCGTTTAAAATTGAATGAGCAATGAACAACTACATAATCAGCTGAATGCCAAAATCAAATTGTTTTGCCAAGAGATGCTATTGAGCGAACCTGCGTAGATCCAAACGTCGAATCTGGAATACGTATAAGTTATTATTGCAAAAAATCAACATGTATGTACTTATGCAGTTTACATGGCATACCTAGTAATTAGTTGGGTGTTATAGGCTTCGTTACATATATTGCTCTTTTCGAAATTGAATGTGTACTGTATAGGCTTGGTTTGTTCGTCCACATTAGAACTAAGACCTAGAAGTAAACGCTATAAAGAGCCGTTTTGCCAATTTGTCTGTTGTTTGACAGAATTTTAGGGAACAGTTGGTTCGACGAGTTCTATTTTAAAAGAATATCTGTTGATTAACATTTCCATAGAACTTGGAACCGTGTGGCAGAAGCTGCAAAATATCCCTATTCTTGACTGCATAGAAACTGTGCAGCCGCCCCATCCGGTATAATACTGTGTATGCGAGACGACTTGTATTGCGAACTGAATATCAGATTTTCCATACCTTATACATTAATTGCGATTTTATTGTCGGTAATCAGATTGCCGCCTTGCTCTGATGATGATAATAATCGATGGTTGAAATGCATTAGTATGTGTGACTAATGGTAGCTTCGCTATTTTATGCGACTAGCTTGATACGATTGGATTGGCGTTTTTTATCAAGGTTCTCAAACTTGATTGAAAGTATCCTTTGAATGTTTGCAGATTGCGAGCTTCATATATGTTCGCGGGTTGTCGCTTTGCACTATCAGTTTCACAAAGATCCGTTTGATCTCCATTTCAAACTCGGAATCGATTTTTTCTTCGTTTAGGCTCGGAGCGGTTTCGTCCCTTTCTTCCGAAGGCTTCAACATCGTTCATACTGACCACTGGAAATGAGGTCCGATCTAATCTTTATTGACTGGCAACGTTTTGGTACGATCTTTCCCGTACCATCCTCTGGTCTCTAATCACACATAAACAGCAAAATGTTCACAATAGCAGATTTAAGCACAGTAAACTAATGCATATGCAATTATATATTAGGTATAGCGAACCTAGTAAACTTATAGTAGAACCAGCATGATATACCGAAATCAGCTCAAACAAAAGATGTACACGATGTAAAAATTTTATTCCCCTGGCTATGGTACTACTTGAACAATTTGTTTCTAGACATGGCATACATATTAACCAAAAGTCACAATGTAGGATTTCTACAGTAGCTTACGATTTAATAAATATAAAGACTATTGTGTGTGTGGGCGCGTGTATGTTTGTGTGTAGGAGAGAGAGGGATCGTGTGTGTGTATAGGACTTCATATATTTGTATATAGTTATTTAAATAATTTTTTTAAAGTCATGTCAATAAAGTCTGATAATGGAGAAATTTTATTTACATGGGTATATATGAATTTGAATAAAAATATAGTAATAAACGATTTATAGAAAGAGTCTCCTTGTCGGTAAGATATTTGTGTTGCCTGAAACGCGCGGCTATGAAAAATCCGGTAGTTATTGTTGAAATATCAACCGTCAAACTTTTTCTGGAGTTGTGACGAGGAAAGCAAGCAAATCTTTCCTAAAAACGAGCAACGAAAATTGCAAAAAATTATGGAAAATTTCGTTTAAAAACGAGCTTGCTTATTGTCAAACTCCAGTAAGGCGGCTATCTGTATAATTTAACAATAATTGATTGCGCGGGTGGTGGTAACAATTCTTTAAATCAAGTTTGCGAGCTTGAAGTCAACACCAATCCCATTGTATTTAACCAGTCGTCGAACAACATAACAAAACTACCGCCATCCGGCTATCTGTATATACATTTATTCTATAGTGTTGCTGAAAAATAACACGGTCATTGTTCTCAATCAGTATTTTATTATTATTTTTATTAGAATGGTACATGCTACTCAGACGAAAAAGAAAGCTATTCATAAATAACGTTTGCGAGCTTGATATAAAAACCAATCCTATTTTATTTAACCCGTCTCTAAACAGAATAAACTACCGCCAGTCACACGTACTGATGCGTTACAACCTTCTATGATCATTATCAGAGCGCGACGAAAAACTGACTAGAGAGGATCAAATCTAATAGAGTATATATATATATATATATATATATATATATATATATATATATATATAAATTAAAATTAAAATTAAAATTAAAATTGCGTCTCTCACATCTAGTAGTCCAGCTTACACTGTACTTGACCTGTAGTGTCAGTTGCACAATTTTTTGCAGACACGAACATTTACTTGTTGCAGCTAGCATCACATAAGGTATACAATTTACCAATAGTTGATTGTGCAGATGGTTAGGGAAGACTATTGTTCGCTACTAAGAGTTCAAAGTTTAGTCATCAGTAGGTTTATCCTGTAGTCGAATTTTCATCGTACAATTTTGACCTGCAATATGATTATTTTATGTGTGGCTAATTGGAGCAGCTGAATGACTCATTTATGCCATTTATTCGAAATTTAGCAAATCCTATTACTATCACAAATTAATCACAAGTGGAACTGTAGCTAAGTCTGTTTTTGGAATTCACAGATTTTTAGCAATTTTTATTATAGTAAATGAACCTCATATTATCACTTTCGGCATGCAGGAACTGCAATATTACTTTCATTGTGTCGGCTATATGAACTGATGGTTTTTTGTAGAAATACGTGTTATTCTCAGTTCCTGGTTGATGCAACTAAGGCAAATTTGCTTCGTTTATATTGCAAAATGAACGTAATCTTTTCGGTAATATCTGAATAACAGTTAATTGTTATGGAGGAAACCATTTGAACATGATCAAGTTGCAAAGCCTTACAACTTTCATTGAATCAATTATGTGAGCTCCATACAAACACCAATGGCATTGTATTTAACCATTCGTCGAACAACATAGAAAGACCAACGTATATATTAATTGCGGTTTCATCCTCGCTAGTGAGTTTGTCGTCGTACTTTGATAATGATCATAGAAGATCGAAACGTGTCAGTACGTGTCGATGACGATAGTTTTACTATGTTGTTCGATGTATTGCTAAATACAAATAGATCGATGTTTATATCAAGCTCATAAACCTGATTTAAAGTATTGTTACCACCACCTGCGCAATCAGTGAACAAAAGTTCAATGGTTGTCCCCATTTGTCGGTGGGAAAACGGAGGTTCTGGCGTTTCTGGTGCATACGTAATTCTCAATGTGTATATTTTTACACGTGGATTTAAGCTTATTCTTCACTAATAAATGCTATGCTTTGAAATATTTGCGCAGGCGTCTGTTTGAGTAAGATTTTGGAAAATATAACTGACCAAGCATTTGAATATTAGTTCACAAGCCTTTAGAATAATAATAATAATAATAAATCAGTATTAGTTTATTAAGTCATTCAATAACACTTAACAGTACAAGTAATCAGTGCTAACGCATGCAGAATTCCTATTGGCCTCGTTTACAAAGCGAACGTTACGTTATATTTCTGCGCAGACGGATGTTTTTGAAAGTTATTTTATCTAATATGTAATTACAACTTATATTTTTTTCTTAATTACTTATTTTATCACTAAATAATTCATGGGATTTCCCTAATTTAAAATTATTCATAATCTATCTTCAATGAAACAACTCGTTAATTAATTAATTAAATACATATTTCTTTGCTAATTAATTTATTTTCATTATTATTCAAGTAGGAACCGTGCTTATTAGTAAAATTTTCTATTTTATTTATTCAATCCGCTACTCTTGCTTGGTTCGTTAGCTGGATTCTTGTTGTGTATTGTTGCAGAGATGTTTACAGCTGCGATACTCATACGCCCATCTCGATCGATATTAGTTATGACATCTCGTGTTAATCATGACATTATTCAATATATCTATGGTTACAGAGATCTAACAGGTGCGCATTTTTGTAATAGGTGTGACTTAACTATTAACAGGATGTAAAACCTATTTTATTTTTTGTCAGTTTATATTTTGGGTTCTTTCAATTTTTCCAATAACCCTCTCGTTATGATTAATAAAAGTTATGTTTATTAGTTTTACCGGCGTTGACCAATTAAAATGGAAATTTATTCTGTTAACTGGAAATTATGTGGATTTTTTTTAACACCAGTAATGTTCATTTGAGTTCCCCTGTTAAATCTAAAACAAATAATAAAATAGCTCTTCATGACGTACGAATTTCACTCGCTTTTTATATATATATATATATTTTTTTTTAAAGTTCATTTATTTTGGTTGACTCTCGAGGTCGGATATGTTGGCTACATGGTAATCACCGTGAAGTTTATAGAGAATACTGTTTGTAATGTTTCTTGATTGTACCTTCGCCTCTAAACGCTCAAGCATGTTATAGAAAATTTAAAAACGGATATATCTTCGAAAATTTCTTCTAGCGCTTGTACTATCTTTGGATTTCCCCATCAGACGGTATATAATTCCAACAGTTTTCTTCCTCCGAGCTAGTCTGTCTCGAAGTCTGCTAAAAACTTTGTGCCTGGAGCATATAGTTTTAAGGTATCCGCGACAACGTTTGCTTGTTCCCTTGCTAGCAAGGACAGGTCAGCTATGCGCAGGCCATGAGATGGGATTTTGTTGTCAGAAGCTATTTGAGACACGTCCCATAGAATTATTTATAATTCTAGTAGTTCTATCGATATATATATATATATATATATATATATATATATATATATATATATATATATATATGTATAATTTAAACCATGATTGTAAATATTTACGGAAACATTGAAGCACAAACATTTTACTGTTATTTTATACATGAATATGAACGATCAAACAATATTTATTTGATAATACAGAGTTAAATTATACGAATGGCAATTTACTTCATATATTTTTTATATAATGTACACTAATCTCGCCTTTACTTATGTTATTCCCGCGGAAAGCACATGTAGAACGATGTTGCAGATGAGTGATTTCACACTTGTCGGAGCAGGTGTAGATCTGGTTTTAGAAACAAGAGCCGCAATTTCGTACATTTATAATTAAAAACAATAAAATATTCAAGATAAAAACCCGCAGTTAAAATAATATTTCTACTTTGACAATATTAGTACATGTATTTTATTTCTATAGTGAATCCGTTGAGTAGCTGAAGAAATAAAGCTACTGAAAAGTTAGTGTTATTTAATTTATGGATTAACTCGCTTGTTTATTTACCATAATTTTTCCTATGATTTCCCTCCGAAATTTTCTCCTTCAAATTGTTAATATGGAATTTTGAATTTTTGTGAAATCGCTGGGTGTTTTTTAAATTCATGCCAATTAACTTTATTTTCTATTACTACCAGTTTATAAAAAATCCAATTAAAGAAAAATAATTAAGAAAATCTTTCTCCACTGCTGTCAATATGCATCGCAAATCACTGAAAATCAATAAATATTACGTTCTAGAACGCTTTAAGAATCAACTATATAAAATTAATCAATAGACAATAATTTTTTTAAATAAATTATCAAAATAAGTATGAATTTCAAGCTCCCTATTCATCAGAAGTTGACAGAATATAATTTAAAATATGACAATTAACTCTTTTAGGAGAAACGGTTTGATTCAACATGCCCAGTTTAATAAAACATAGTAACGGATCAATTAATGAATATATATGAAAATATTATTTTACAAATTATCAAGTTTATTTTTAGATCGGCCATGATTATTATATGGATGGATATTATAATTTGAAATAACAATTCAATGCTAATATAAATTATTATAAATATTCTATTAAAATTAAAATATGTAAATACAACTGCAGCATATTTAAAATAAGGAAGTGACTTATTAAAAGCAAGTCGAGCAAATTGACACACACATTAACATGTGTGTCTTTGGTATTTGTTTGTATTTGTGAAAAAATCACCGATGCTATGTTTAATCAGTCACAAAATGTGGCAGAACTTCTGTAAAATGGACATACTGACGCGTTTCTGACCTAATTTGGTCAACTTTGCATATATATATATATATATATATATATATATAAACGGTTTCTTCCTCAATGGAGACTACTGAGCGGTAGCAGGAGATGCCATGGGTGAGGTCGAATCCATGACCATTTAGTTTATCACAAGGCTTATTCTCTGAGCCATTGAATTCGACGAGATGTGGCTCGCTCCAAAAGCAGTTCTACATGCCTTAATTTCGAAGGGCATGCCAACTGCATAATTTCCATAAAATTGCGAGTGTCACTTTTTGAAAGATTCTCTACATTTAGGGTTTATTTAATTCAACAATTATTTATTGCGCGAGTGATGATAACGGTTATTTAAATATAGTTTTCTGGCTTTATATAAACCTCCCATATTTGTAAAACATACATTTGTATATTAAATTTTGATATTTTAGATCAGTTTTCGGTCGTTTTCTGCAAGTGGTTAAGAAAGGTCACAAGGCGTCAGTTAGCATAGCATAAAATTGTCTTGTTATAGCGTGTGAGTGGTTAAAATAAATTGCATTTCTATCTTTTCAAGTCATCAAATTTAATAACTACCAACTACCACGCAATCAATGATTGCCTAACACATTAGATACTCTGATAAGTTATCGTTTATGTTGTAGCATAAACAGATGCATAATTAGAAGGTCAAAAGTATTTGAATTTAACCGTTCAACAAAGAAAATCTTGATAATATGTTATGATGCTTTCATTTAAATTTTCGAGTTGCTTGATGACTGCCTTTGTATCGCCTGACGACGAACAGAATTGCCAGGTTAGAAATGGTAAAAATCGAAGTACGCGGTTTGAAATGTTCGAAAAGTGCAAACATGATGACATGAAATGTTTATCTGATTGCTTGCTTTGAGGCATGGACACTATTTGTCTTCGGTAAGTTATTCCGGATGAATGCAGTATTTGGGTCAAATTTGTTTGTCAATTCCTCACACCTGAATGACTGTCTATATCAGCTAATATCTGTGAATGTAGACCATCTGACCAAATAGATGTGAGATTCTGTTGCCTTGTTAGGTAGTGAGTTGTACAATCGCTTCAGTTGACATGGTTGGCGGTTTTGTTGTACTTTGCTGGGGATGTTTTCCGATCACAGTGCCACCAGAAACACAAAGCAACGATTATGAACTGCTCTGTTACATTATGACTGCTATTGATTTTTCGTTCCATTACTTGATTCGACACCTAAACTTTATGTAAAAAATATTTTGCACTAAAATTGGATTATAAAGACGGTATTCAGTCAAGGCGTATTTCAGATATGTATTTCTATCTATTAGTTTTTAGGTGCTTATTCTTTGAGAACACTTTGTATCAACCACAACAGCGACACCAACAAAAACAAAACGCCAGCACCAACAACATACATTCTTTAAAACTGGAAATACCACTTTACTTTCTGATCCCATGTGCTTTAAGCCAAAATAACACCCTCCAAGTGCATCAAAATAGATATAGCCGATTCAAAACTAGTAAATAAAACTTCAACCATTTACCGTCTGAAATACCATTAAGTTAACACAACCTAATAATTGCTCTTTCAAAATAAATTTAATTATAAAGAAAATGAAAAGATTTCGTTGTTTTTATCCAAAATTTACGTTGTCTCTCAGCTATAATTGGTAAGCAGTGATCTAATTACTTTTTATTGCACTCTGAAATCTACCTGTTGTCGCCTTTCGTTTCTTATTAGGCTTGTCCAATTTCGTTGTTAACTTAAAGCTTGAAATCTTTTCTTCATTTAATTTTTTCGTTTATCATTTGCCATTTCAATCGTCTTTGTAATGCCCTCATCCGAACTTTCTTATGCCTAGTGTATCTGTATTGGCATCTGTTGATTGAACTCCTTAAGTGAAAGATGAATGAAACTGCCGTCTGCGATCGTCCAACTTACTTCCTGGCTGTTGCACAGACCAAACTTCTGCTGTGCAATATTACTTCATGAAAACATCCGTGTTTTAGCACGTACTTTTGACTTGTTTTGTTGGCATAATTCTTCAAAGCTAATGAATGACACACGTTTGAAAACGGTTTACAAACTCGCGTAACATAATGCAAATATTCGCAAAAATGTTTCGTTCTGTTGCACAATTAATGGACTAATTGGTGTATAGCTAGATTTACGGTAAACAAATCAATGGACATAGTTTAATTTTAGAATGCTCGACTTGAATAATTTTCGTGAATCATACTGATGTCACTTGGTTATTTTTTCACTGTTGTTTAAATCCATATTTACTTGCGCTTTCTTCCAAACCATATATGCTCAAGATTTATTATTTTAATTTTTTAGTAATCACCTGGTGTCAAACTACATTGAAAATACAGCTATGATGTTCAATTCCTCAAAGTAACAAGGGAACGAAAAAAGTGATTAGTAAATATTTATGGCCTTGAAAAAGGCTCTAACATATAGACAACAAAACGTCAGTGCAGACATAAATAAATTGAGCTTCACAAAATACTTTCTGAATAAGAATATATGTTGTATCTCATCCTTCAGCAAAGGAGATGCTAATTACAATTATTTAGATGGTAACTGATGTCACGTTCTCATACAAAAACTGCTGTTGAACATTTTCATTTGTGCATCTAAAGGTTGGCCAACGCGATTTCCATGTCTGATCTTTCTACATATTTGACAATACATGAAACAGCGTGGTTTTCGAGGTACGCACTAAAATTAAATTTTTTGGGCCGATTAGATAACGGTAGCCCGTAGAATGCAAAGCGGCTAAAATGGAGAAAGGGCCTGATGAAAATATCGAAATATTGATGATAGGATATTTTGTTTGCCTGTTCGTGTTCCTCTTTGAAATCAGTACCATATTTGGTCCTTTCTGACTTTATAGTCATGTCACCAATAAGAATAATTTCATTCTCAAGGATCTGAAAGCTTAATCGCCCTTCCCACAGCATAACTCAATTTTGTTATCCACGATCGTTTATGATAAATGTAATTCAAATAACAAAATATTTTGAAGATCCTTCATAATAACTTAAATTTAATATTTTATTGAAATTAAGCAATTCTACAAAAACAACAGAATTGCTAAAGGTGAGTTTGAGCATGTTCCTACACGAAACTTAATATTGTTATCGAAAGCATTATGAAGCGAATCCAGTAATATTGCACTTTTAATAAACAATAATATATTTGTTTACTAAAACAAGATCAATTGATTTGCATTCCATTGATTCTTAATTTCCAGTATGGAATTCTGTTAATTCCCCATAAAATTATTTTATTTATAGATTTATGATAATTACCTTTATAAAGCAAAGTTTGGCTCTACAATATAGATGATTTTTGGTTTAAATTTTAGTCTGAAATTTGAGCAATAAACCTGTTTTTGTTACAGTAAAATACAATTTACCAACCCGGAGAAATAGATTTCTCGCAGAGTGGAAAACAGATGAGTTAATGCTAATCAGGGACAATTAAGAAGGCTTCTCTACTGAACCCTGTTTATCAGTATACAACAAAATATTTTCTTACATCAGTTCTCTTGTTTAGCGAAAGTTTAGTGGGCTGTTATCAAGTGACCGATGTTGCGAATACCGCTATCCGGCGAAGAAATGACTGGCTTACACTTCCGGCGATTCCAAACACCAGAGTTGCTTCGGTTGTCTGGCGAGCAGAATGTGAAATTGGCCTTCTCAAACATTAACCGAACCAGCACAATCGACATTCAATAATAAGTGTGACATAAAAAAGAACGGTCGTATAAAACCGGGTGGCTTATAGACGTTTCTCTTGATTAATGACTCCAGACGTTCAGCTGCTATCGACGTAGAATAAATTGAACGAAAACATTGATTAATGAGCTGTTAAGGCGTTGGCAGCTATAGTATGCCAACTCACGAGTCTCTGCAGCATAAAGCAGGATCAACATTGCAACTGACTCAAAGAACTTGAACTTGGTACTCAGTGAAATAGACAGATGAGGTTAATGTGGTTTGCGCAATTTTCCAATGCAGCTGTAAAGCTAACACATCTTGGAAGAAACCGATTCGTCTTGCGGAACCAGAGATCCTAGGAAAAATAAATCCTTGTCGACTTGAAGTAGAACGTAATTAAGTACGATCTTATTCTCAGAATCATAATTTGCCATAACTACCGATTTGATGCGTTTATTATCAGACCGTAACGGATATACACTTGACAAGTGACAATCCAATCTGCGTGGAACATATGGCCACGTATTCTTGATAAAAATTTGAATAGACCACAACAAGATTAATGCTAAAGGCAAGACTAGAGAACGTGATGCCGTTCTCACAGCTATTTTCAGCCAAAGTCAATCGTCCTACAGTTCCTGTGCTTGTACAGTATATACCTAAATTGACGGTAAAATCATCGGCATTCACTAAATGCTAGAACATCGCTCAAAGCAATATCTTATGGGATGTCAAAAAACAATTCTTTTTATTAACATAATGGTTTGGAGTTGGCACAAGTGCACTTAAACTGCGAAATCCATCTAGTATACGCAGAAACTATCGTAAGCCCAACAAGAGCTTATAGTTTCTCGATCAAGTAGGGCTGGCGCCGCAACACTGACTAGGTGAAAGACAATATCATATCTGGTTGGATCACCCTCGCATCGGGATATCAGAAGTCACACCTTTTATAATAAAACAGAATGAAACCTGTGTGGTGTGCTGAAAGCATTTCTCGTCTCGTGGAAACAAGCAAATTAAGCACAGCGAAAATGAAATTCAGCAGCAGTAAAATATTGATTATTTTGCAAGTCAAGAGCTCTCACATTCAAAGAGCCAATGGATAACGAATCTCTGGATCTAAAGGGCATTCGTCAACAAGAACAGGCTGCTTGAAATCCACCGTGAGTATTTTGTTGTGTAGCCAATTCCAGTACAAAAAAGTAGCGTCTCTAGTCACCTTTCAACTGCGTTTGCTGGAACTCGGCACTTTACGAAGTATATCGGCGAGCCTATCATGTACTAACTGACCTCTGATTGGAGGTTTAAAGTTATAAAAATGGTCATTTTCTCTTCGACAAGTACGCGACAATATTGGTAATTTACCAGATACGCATAAAAAGCCTTCAATCATGAAGGCTACAATTTCGGGCCCAACTGTAATAGCTTTTTTCGCTTATCCGCCTTGTGAGATTCAGCAGATAAGGCGACGCTACATATCATGCGCGTCAGCTGATGTTGTTGAAAATCATTATATGTTGTTTTTTATGTTCGTTCGTGAGCTATCGGAGAACACCAAGTCGCTCACTCTCAGTGGGCATGGATATTTCAGATTTAAAGTCGTTCTTCTCTTACACGTTCTGCGGACCAAAAAAATTAACTCGCCTTTCTGCCAAAACTAGCTGATATTTTAAAAGTAAAAGGAAATCGCCTTCACCCCCCACGGTTAGTGCAAGTACTCACCCTGCACACAGGTCAGGAGCTTGACACTGGTTTTCATGGACTTTTTGAGATGCTAGCCAGAAGTGTATTGACAGTGCGAGAAAAGCAGCCCTGACATCGCTTTACGGCTATAACTACCTTGTGAGTTTAAATCCTAGGGCGCTTGCCTGGGATACGAGAAGTACAGCGATCAATAAAAAAATTACTCATATGCAACTTTTATTTTTGTCAAGATATATTTATTTAGTGTATGATGCAATGAGTGGTATTGTTACATACTGGTTTGAATATTATTCTATATTTAACTTCAGTGTAATTGTTTTGAAGATTTACCAATTAATTAATCATTTTCAAAAAGTGTTGAACTGGTAACTAATAAAAATTCACGAATTTTATTACACAAACAGGAGAAACAATACTAATTACGAAATATTAAATGCTAAATGAAAATGAACCTTAAAAGTAACGTTCCGGCTGGCGTATTTAATACAGGATAATGTATTCTTACTTGGCTTTAACGTCTACGATACGTATGATGGCATAGCAACTAACGTTTACGGAGAAATTACCGTGATCCAAATTGAATTTTGAACGCGTACAATTAATCTTTTTAGTGAAAGCTTTACAGATTAGGCAATGGTATCAAATGTCAATGTTAAGCAAAACTTGCTTTCTCGTTACAACTTTCTTAGTAAGCATAATTTCAAGTGTTTCTTATCACTACCCGTGCAATAATATCTTGTATGATTAAAGAACTACTTTGAAAGTAAGGAATTTTTCAATAAGCTTTATTCGTGACTGCGTAGCATTTAAACACCAATAATCCATTCATTAATTACTTACATATGTCAGTATAAACTAAGAATTGTATAGTGTAGAAAAGGCAATTCATCCAGTAGACCGGTTTCGTCCTTATTGGGAACTCATCAAGTACTGGCCAGAATTTGCCGCGGACAGGATACGAACCTAGGCACGTCTGCTTCGGAATCTGGTGCTCTAACCACTGAGCTATCCTGCCGCACACTACACTACACACAATTTTCAGTTATATACTAACTAATGTAACTTGGTTAGTCAATTTTTCCTTTAGCTGGAGCTCATATAGCATCCATTTAGATCCATGTTCGTTTAATTATATAAATGTTCATTTCAATACCACTTCCCCATGTAATGTGGTGTCTGTTCAGTAATGACAGATTGGGCATGGTTAGTTGGAACTTTGGGTCTAAATGGATGCCATATGAGCTCCACCTAAAGGAAAAATTGACTAACCAAGTTACATTAGTTAGTATATAACTGAAAATTGTGTGTAGTGTAGTGTGCGGCAGGATAGCTCAGTGGTTAGAGCACCAGATTCCGAAGCAGACGTGCCCAGGTTCGTATCCTGTCCGCGGCAAATTCTGGCCAGTACTTGATGAGTTCCCAATAAGGACGAAACCGGTCTACTGGATGAATTGCCTTTTCTACACTATACAATTCTTAGTTTATACTGACATATGTAAGTAATTAATGCGTCAGGTGTTTATATCAAGACCGCAACCTTGATTATAATAATTGTTATCACCACCCGCGCAACCAATGTTCGTTTAATCCATTCATTTACTGTAAACCACATCACTTAAGGTAAGAGCCCCGGTTCAGTCTGTAAGAACTATTACACAAATACGGTGCTATGTTACCCATCAGTCGAGCTTCAGTCTCAATCAAAAACGTTAGCATACTTAGATACTGTATGTGGCAGTGAATGCAATTGTGTATTAGGTATTGCGCACCTAGTAACAAATTAATTCAAATGTGACCAGAAGGATAAACCAAAGACAGCATGAACGTAAAGTATAATCTCGTGCACATTCGTTTTGTGCTTACTGGCGACTCATCAGAAGGAGCTGGTATTACGCACCTTACCTACTATATATTTGGGTGAGCAATGTACCGTCCTATTTTCTCACATAGCAGGTAAAGTGCATAATATTCGCTCCTACTGATGAATCGCCAGTAAACACGAAATGATTGTGCACGAGATTATAATTTCCGTTCATGCTGTCTTTGGTTTATCCTTCTGGTCATATTTGAACTAATTTGTTACTAGGTGCGAAACACCTAATACACAATTGCATGTTAGCATCCCGTTGTTTCTGTACGAAGCCTCTTTTCGGAAGCAACATTCAAGCCTAGATTTACAGAAATTTAAATCAGGCAAGAAGCATAAATGTGTACTAGAATTACTCATTTGCACAATAGGATGCCACACGGTTGCCTGACACCTGTAACGTCGTAATATGCTCTTTTGTACACTGAACATTTTTTCAGCTTAACATTTCAGCACATATATGACACACACTTATCTATTGAAACTTCATTAATTAAAATGAGATCACCCAATCATAAGTATAATTTAAGCCGTTTGAACTGCATGTTTAGCTTGTTTTATTTTTTGGCTATATTTGAGGTGATAAGCGAGACCCTTGAAAGGGTTACTCGGAAATAATTGTCGAAAATCGAATATGAAAAATATGTACACTGAATAAAATAATTTTGTTCAAAATAACAAATATTTGTTGAATTGCAACGTTTTTCGAAAATGTGTCAATGATCAAATTATCTAGCAAGACAAACATTCACGTGAATCATGATTTTCTGTCAGATATTTTTGAATGATTGCGCAGTGCTGGCGTCACATTTAGCGTTGCCACGAGTTGCTTTCGTGGGTTGTAGCTTTGCACTATCAGTTTAGCAAAGTTCCAATTGATCACCATTTTCAAGTACGCATCGGGTTCGTTTTCGTGATGACTGGGTGCTGATTCGTTCCATTCCTCCAAAGGCTTCGACATCGTTCATACTATCCACTTGAATTAATGTACGATCTAATCTTCGTTTCGTTTCTCGTGAATGTCCTAGGAAATGTCTGACATATTGGATAGAGATAAGCCGAGTTTTGTTGAAAAATTAACGCGAAACAGAAATGTCGGTAGAAAAGTTGTGACTGGATGGTCGAGCAAACTGAAATAATGCATACCTTGCTTAAAGCACACTTACTTATTGCATTTTCATTCAAAATTATAATCACTCTCATTGACGATAGTTTCAACCCTTTTAGGCATCTCGTCAGCGGTAGGCAAGACTTTCACTTAATTTCAAGCAATGACATTGTTTTACACAGGTAATTGTTCTAAGCTGTACATGCTGACTCTCTCTCTACCTCTCATGCTGTTTACGACGGATATGCATTTGGAGATCTATCACTCCTAACAACTCATCCAATATTCGGTATACCTCAAAGTAAGTAAATCAAAAGAAGCCACACCTTTTGCATTTTTAAAATAATTCTCCATATAGTTCTCCACTAACTAATCCTAAGTATTCAGGTTAATTCAAACCATAATTTGTCAACTTTTGAAAATAATGGGACCAAAATAACGCGATTAGTAAGAGCTACATGTTAACATACGTAATTACGCAAAATCGTATATTAATCGATTATTATTTCATTCGTAACTGAAATATAATTATTCGACCATCGTTAGTGCTTGTCAAACATGAGACGCTCTAATTCCATGCTCTGTCCACTGTCAAACACAATCCAATTAATAATCGATTCTTTTATCACTATGCAATTTTAATGTAAGTAGAAAATGTCCTCGTATGTGCCATGATATGCTGGAAACTAGCCACCATGACAATAACAGTTAAAGAATTCGTTTACTTTAACTTAAATGATATTTATTGCTTAGCTCGCAACAAAGCAATAGGGCTATTAGCTGTAAACGGCTTTTTGATAAGCTGTAAGGGTGGTCTTTATACAATGAATTGTGTAGGCAAAGTCGGAGAATGTATCATTTCTGAAAACAATTTTATTGATTATGTCTCATTTGATTTGTTAAAGCGAGTTTGCCATTTTATCAAGGATGTTCAATCACTCACATCAACACGATCAGAGCTGACTGTTGTGATAAATAATTTGTGAAATGCTGGACCATTTATATGTATTGTGGTATCATCAGTAACTAATCGCGCAATCACCGATGGTTTAACTGTATTACCTATATATATGTGGCGAAAGCTGGAAAACGTTTATGTTCGTGACTGTATAGAAATTGTGCAGCGGACATTTCCCGTCAAGAACAATGCACGCGAGACTACTAGAGGCGAGAGCCATATATCTAATTTTGCTTTCCATATATATGCATTGCGGTTTGATCCTCGCTAGACAGTCTGCCGTCGTACTCTGATGATGATCATGGAAGCTCTAAACGCGTCAGTATCTGTGAAGGATTTCAGTTTTGCTATGTTTTCCGACGACTGATTATGCACAATGCGATTGGTGTTTACTTCAAGCTCGCAAACTTGATTTGAAAAATTGTTACCACCACTCGCGCAATCACTGATTATTTATCCATTTACTTTTTAAACTCTTTTTATTTTAAAATTATACAAGTGCAGTGCGGGTATTTTACAAACAATGTGATACATAAGGCTCACAACCGTAGTAAAAAAACTATTCCCCATTGAACGTTATATTTTTATTTCAACAATTGTACACTAATAACTTGTAAATTGTTATCTATGAAGCTTAGTGTATCAAGCACAAAAGCTTGCTCACAATCTCGCAGCTAAATTATTTAACAAAAACGAATTATATATGTATATATTATTATCTGCTCTAATGATGTAAACTGCAAAATTGAGTGACTATTCGTTGCAATCGCGTCTGCCTCCGTAGCCTAAATTTTGAATCTATTGCGGTCCACTGACGTCTGGTGTTCAAAGAATCTTACACTTACTTACTTACTTTACTGCGGCTGACTCCTTTTGGAGGATAAGCCGGCTCCAGTGACATTGCATGGAGTTTCTTGGGAATTTGGTACAAGTGGTGTCCCCTCACCACTCGGCTTTTTGATCGAGGACGCACCTCTAGCCTTTGCACATCCCAGCGCAGTCTGCAAGGCAGCAGTAAGTTGCATGGTTGCCGGTGGCTGTTGAGAGCTCATTCGCCATTCAGAAGTACGGGGTACTGTCCAGGAGTCCATGTAATCCTGTGGCTGTTGAACCCTTTTGTGGCGGGGAACACACGCCGAGTCATGGTGCCGTCGTCGGGCTCATGTGGTATTTATAGGAGATCCGATTGCCGGTCGGAAATCCACCACGCCCTGGTGACACCACCGCCATAGCCCCGTTAGCCCATGTACGATCGGCTATCGAGACATGGTTGACACTTACGCGTGTGTGTCATGCTTAAAATTTATCCATTAGTAGAAGCCTGCGCCGCAGCTAAAATCCACTTTATGATTGTCAAAGTAATGTGGCTCCAAACGTCTAAGTATTCCACAATACAAGTGTGTTTAAATAGTCACAAATTTAATTTATGTGTATTTTAATTGTAATAATTTGCTCTCAAATCGAAATTACAAGTAAAACTTGTACTGTCTTCTACTTTTTACAAGAAAAGTAAGAATGTGTGGTATGCCACTTTAGAATCCAGTAAATGTTTCAGCTTACAAAGTAGCCAACGGTGAAAAATTTGTCATTTAGGACATTATATGAGATAACATGAGCAATAATGCATAACATACCTATTAAATAAATATAAGACAATTCCATTTTTCAGCGATCCACTTATTTTATGACGAGATGCGCCCTTTGCAAAACACAAAAGCGCCCACTTTTATACACATATACACTCCCTTATATATATATATATATATATATATATATATATATCTCTTCTCTTCTATATATATATATATATATATAGTGTGTGTGCGTGTGTGTAAAAGTATGATGGCAGGATCTGATGAAATCTGTTGTCGATGAAAATTACAAATTGCATAAAGTAGTGTATGTATTCATAATCTAAATTTGTTTCATTCTTATTTGGCACTCATCATGTATAAACCAACTTGTGCGCTTTTGTCATTTGTTCCTTCCAGTAGATCGCCTTCAGTTAAAACATACTGTTTCAACTAGATATCTCCGATCTGTCATTATAAGGCAGACTTCAAGCCACCTGAGAATGTTGTTGATTTAAAGTATAATGGCAGAATTTGATTATAAATATTCATTTGATTGATGGATTACATTTTTTATCTTATGCAATGTATAGTTTTTACTGACAGCATACGTAAATAAGCAATCCCGTAATTATACGTTAGTCCAATATCCAGGTGGCATTTTGTTTTTCCTGCAATGACATATTGATGATGACTTGTTGGAAATCTAGGTTGAAAGAAATACCCAGAAGGATCCACATGAAATGGAGACTGACCAGAAGATATAAGTTGGTGTATATCGGAAAAACTCTGTACATTATTCGAATATCGGTTAAATAGCTTCTATGCAATCACGATTTTGATGTCATTTTTTAACTGTGTGTGGATAAACGCTGTGGCAATAGCCACCTTTAAGACAAATAATGAACAATGAGTCTTATCTAGGGCAGACATTATTTCAACAGAAATTTCTCGCAGAAGCGCCCGTATAAGAATGAGGCAGTCAGCCCAATGATAAAAGCAGACTTCGAGCCGAAGTGAACATACATTAATTAATATTTGTAAATTTGTTTTATTAAATCGATGCTCGTTATGCAAGCAAAATTCTATGTATAATTGAGTAAAAATAAAGCCTGTGTGGTACATTTAAAATGGCTTCTGATGGGTTGGAAACGTTGATTCAGGGACTGATTTCTCAAATGAATAATTTAACTGCAGAATTAGGCATAATTAAGTCTCGTCTGGACTATACGCTGATAATAAACACAGACGACATCCGAGTACATGCACCATCCAATATAGGTGGACGCAACAGAGGCATTAAATGAAAATACGTTTTATATTTGTTGCGCAATTGACTAGTATTTTGATATTTATAATTAGACAATTGCATATATGCGGATTCGTGGTCCTGTTATTTATGGAACAAAATTCAGCTGGGTAAATAACGCACACGGCATTCAGCCGTATTCCTTTGCTGCATCCTTACAAATGAGCCCATTTTTTAATGCACACATAGTCAACAGAATAATTGCAGTCGTTTTAAATGGAACGATATTTTAAACACATATCTTATATCATAAAACAATCCGTGCGAAAGAAGATTTTGTCGAACTTATATGGAAATTCAGAAAATAAACAGTTTACTAATAATTAAATGAACGTTGATTGCGTGGTCGGTGATAACAATTACTTTAATCAAGGTCGCGATCTTGATATAAACATCTGTTCCATTATGTACATACATTTGTTAGGATAAACCAAGCATTTTATAGTGTAGAAAAGACAATTAACCAAGAAGACTTTTTTCGTCCTTACTGGGAACTCATCACGTACTGTCCTGAATTCGCCGCGGACAGAACTCGTAACTGGGTGTTGTGTCCACCTATATTGGATGGTCCACGTACACGTATGTCGTCTGTGTTTATTATCAGCGTATCGTCCAGACGAGACTTAATTATGCCTAATTCTGCAGTTAAATTATTCATTTGAGAAGTCAGTCCCTGAATCAACGTTTCCAACCCATCAGAAGCCATTTTAAATGTACCACACATGCTTTATTTTTACTCAATTATATATAGAATTTTGCTCGCATAACGAGCATCGATTTAATAAAACAAATTTACAAATATTAATTAATTTATGTTCACTTCGGCTCGAAGTCTGCTTTTATCATTGGGCTGACTGCTTCATTCTTATACGGGCGCTTCTGCGAGGAATTTCTGTTGAAATAATGTCTGCCCTAGATAAGACTCTTTGTTCATTATTTGTCTTAAAGGTGGCTATTGCCACATCTTCCCCCCCTCAGGAATCGGCTTTGGCACTCTGCTTAAACGATCCAGTGCAACAGCTCGTGGTCCATCGGGCATGCTAACAAAAACAGTATTGTGCTCTGAGTCCACCCTCTCCACGCGATACGGCCCATCATTGACAGCCTGCAGTGCCATGGGCTCGACCTTCGCGACCATGACATAGTCGCCGACCTTTAGGCGAGTGCGTGTCGGTTGCCTTGCATAGCCTTGTCGCTGTGTGGCGCCAACATATTCAGTTAACTGTTTTAGTCGCTCCTGAATATCCGCTATGGTGCAGCGCTCATGGGATCCTTGGATTACAGGTTCACCTGGCAGTCTTATGTGTCCTCCATAGACCATGGTCGTTGGAGCGAATCCTGTAGCTGTTGAGACTGTAAAGCGCATGGCCCGCTCGACCAAATGTAATTTGTCTCTCCACGTTCCCGGGCTCTCGTGGCACCAACATCGCAGTACCTCTTTCATCGTCCTATGTGCGCGCTCAGCAGTCGCATTGGTTTGCGGGTGATAAGTGGCTGTGCGGGAATGCTTTATGTCAAGGTCTTTGCACCACTGATTAAATTCTTTCGACTCAAACTGTGCGCCTTGATCGGTAACAATAACTTGTGGTGCACCGAATCGACTGAGCCATCGCTCTTCTAAGCACGTTATAATCTTTTCTGTTGTGATCTTCTTCAGTGGTACAAACTCGACCCATCGGGTAAACTTATCGACCATGGAAAACACATAGGACACGCCGCCGCGAGCTACCGGCAGTGGACCTACCAGGTCGATATGCAGAAACTCGTTCCGTGCAGTGGCATTGAAAGCAATCGGAGTGACTTTTTCTCGTTTTTGTGGTTTACAACGTTGGCATGTAGTGCACTGTTGACAATAGCTACGAATTTCTTTGGACATGCCAGGCCAATACAATCGTGACTGCAATGTCTCAATGAGCCGCCCAGCGCCGGGATGTCCCAACGTTTCATGCCAAAAGGCCATTAATTCTGTTCTTATAGATTCTGGCACAAACCATTGCACTGTTTGTCCTTCTTTCCGCACCAACAGGCCGTTCTGTAGGCTCAACGTTTTATATGGTGCAGACACCACTGTGCCGTTTTTTAATTGATTGACTATTTCCTGACACGTGGCATCTCTTCCTTGTTCTTCAGAGACTTTTATAAGTGGCGAAACCCGCACAGCGGAAATTCTGCTGAGCGCATCGGCTGCCGCATTCTCGATTCCTGCTCTATGATGAATTGATATATCGTATTCTTCCAGTTCTTCAATGGCTCGATGTACTCGTTTCTTCTCAATACATAGTGATCTCCAATGCACTAGCGCTTTGTGGTCGGTAAAGACGTCTACGTGTCACCCGATGACAAAATATCTAAACTTCCGTAGCGCCCATTGTACGGCAAGTAATTCCTTTTCTGTGACGGTATAGTTCTGTTCCGCCTTAGTGAGTGTGCGACTTATATATTGCGCAGGACGTCCGTCAGCTTGTAACACCGCTCCTATCCCAATATCTGACGCGTCTGTAACAATTGACATATTACCTACCGGGAAAGTCAAAATAGTTGCCTCTATTAATTTCTGCTTGCATAGCACAAACGCTTCTTGAGCCTCCTCCGTCCAACGAAACGGTATCTTGGCACTAGTTAACTTAGATAATGGTTGTTGCGTAACCGCCATCCTTGAGATGTATGGTCTATAGAGATTCACCATACCAATAAACCGGCGCAATTATTTTCTAATAGTAGGCACGAGATAATCCTTGATAGGCTGTACATTCGAATCTTACGGCATACATCCCTCCGCTGAGACTAAGTGCCACAGGAACCGCACTTCTCGATCTATCTAAACCTTTTCTGGATTAAAGTGTATTCGCCATTATGCAACTTTGGCCAACATCCTCTGCAGCCTAACACGTAATTCGTGTTCAGTAGTGGCCCATATAATAACATCGTCCACGTAAGCTGTTGTACAAGTTAAGTCAGACACGAACGAGTCCATCATTCTTTGGAACACTTTCGGTGCGTTTTTAAGGCCAAATGGTACCCGGGTGAATTGGAAATGACCTTGGGGTACTTGTACCGCTAACTTCCATCGGTCTTCGGGCCGCACGCCTATTTGCCAAAATCCCTGTTTAAGATCAAGCACGGCAAACCATTTGCCTCCCGCTAGCTGTAGGAACAGATCACGCAGAGCCGGCATGGGATACGGGTCTGGTTTAGTCACTGAGTTCAATTGCCTGAAATCAGCCGCCGGTCGGAGCGAACCATCCTTTTTCTTAACGTTAACCATCGAAGCACGAAAAACAGATGATGACGGTTCAAGAACGCCGGCTTCTATCATTTCTTGGGTTGCTCGAGTCACTGCTGCTAATTTCTTTGTAGGAGCACCATATATTTTCGTGGTTCGTAACCTTCATTTAGTTCTAGGCCCTGGACATTCGCTGCAATCAGGCAGTTGGAATATAATGTTATATTGGTTTCGAAGATTCTTCCACCACCAAAGCAGACAATTAGTCTCCTCCTGTATCTTAGGGATACATATAGACTTTATTGAATTTATTCTCTCAGGCCTCGATATGCATACACGCTTATTTTGACAGTCTATCATCTTAACCAATTTTCTAATGAAATCAAGTCCCAATAAGGGCGTTTGCGTATTCGCAACAACAAAAGACATATGATAGACATTTCCATTTATTAAAAATTTCGTGTCCCACTCGTCCGCAGCTACCATCGATGCCTGACATAAACTTGCTCTCGTAGGTTTTACGTTGTTCAATGGCCAAGTCAGCGGTAAGACCGACACATCAGCTCCAGTATTAAATTCCATTATTACTGGCTGTCCGTTGAAGAGTTCTAAAAATTTAACTTTAATGAAAATTCTTACATTTGGCAATGTTTCCCACACTTACTTTTCTTCATAGATCATCTGGTTCGGACCTCTTTTTTGTTTGTTCTGCTGGTCTTCATTTGATCTACCCCTCGGAACCTCCGAAGGATTAATATTTGTGCCCTGATTTCGCCAACCTTTATTTGTGAGATTGTGAACCCTGTTTCCCCACTGAACTGGCCGTTCTCGAGGAGCAGTACATTGGTTTTGCTGACGCTTATACGCCGTATTCGTCGGAGCTGGAGTCCTTATATATTGACTTTGCTTCCAGGCCACTGGCTGTTGCCTTCTGTCGCGGAATTGATTATTATGCCGCGAAGAATTCCAGTACGGTATGTCGCTCCTGCCAGATGTTGTAACTGGACCCATGCGTGGAGTTGCAGCTGCCACTTTGTTTGTCATCATGGCCGAACTTTGAAGAGCCTGAAGTCTCTCTTCCAGGCCTCCCTGGGCGCTGGATATTGCACCGTATCTGGTAGGATCCAGCAGCATGAACATGATGGCCTCATGCGGTTGCAACCCGGGTAAAGACTCAGTAAGCTTCGAGAACCACCGCTTGATACGTGCCATGGTATCCATGGGCATCTCACCCAGTAATGGTTTCAGGCTGTATAATTCTGAGAACACCTCCAAAGGCCTTGCCTGGAAATGATCCAACACTCGTCTTTTGTACTCTTCATACGTGAGGTCAACCGGCAATTCCAATTGGACTGCTACTGTCCGGTCCACTAATTCCTGGACAGCCACACGCACAATAGGTGCTTCTAATGTAAATTCTTGGGCTCGAACTGATGCTTCAAATTTTTCGAACCACAACTGTGGCCTTTCCACATCTAGTGGTGCCAGCATGGGCTTAAACTCTGATGACGGTCTGAAATAACTCGTCGATTCGGCTGAAAACGCCGGCATATTTCCTCCTGATTCCTCTTCGGCGCGGTCGCCATTGTTGTGTCCACCTATATTGGATGGTCCACGTACACGTATGTCGTCTGTGTTTATTATCAGCGTATCGTCCAGACGAGACTTAATTATGCCTAATTCTGCAGTTAAATTATTCATTTGAGAAGTCAGTCCCTGAATCAACGTTTCCAACCCATCAGAAGCCATTTTAAATGTACCACACATGCTTTATTTTTACTCAATTATATATAGAATTGTGCTCGCATAACGAGCATCGATTTAATAAAACAAATTGACAAATACTAATTAATTTATGTTCACTTCGGCTCGAAGTCTGCCTTTATCATTGGGCTGACTGCTTCATTCTTATACGGGCGCTTCTGCGAGGAATTTCTGTTGAAATAATGTCTGCCCTAGATAAGACTCTGTTCATTATTTGTCTTAAAGGTGGCTATTGCCACATCGGGCATGTCAGCTTGGAAATATGTTACTCTAACTGCTGAGCCACTCTGCCGTACACTAAACACAATTTTCAGTTATTTATTAAATAATGTTTCTCGGTTAGCCTTTCATTTATGCGAAGTCTATATGGCATTCTTTAAACCAAAAGTTCAAACTAACAATCCCTAATCTGTCATTACAGAAGAGACACCAATATACATGAGGAATTGATATCGAAATGAACATACGTATAATTATTATCCTATAAAAAATTAAACCGTATAGAACTACATATTTTTACTTTTCAAATAAGATTTTTAATAATAAGCCTCATGTGGACAAAGACTGCAGTCATCGGTGAATTTTCTTGTAACCAATTCATTAAATAGAAACTAAGTAATGCACCCTGCCATAATTAGTATAAATCATTTAGACTCCGATGTTTTCTGTAAAATTTATCAAGCAACTACTTACAAGATAAAGTACAGACACACAAGGCTGGATTATTCGAACGAAACCATGGTTTAGCATCTGGAATGTCATTTAATTTCGAAAATTGTTTGAGCATGAATCCTGCAACCAACAACTAAATCTATTATGTGAGCTTCAGCAGAAAATTTCCTATTGCACAAAATTTAAACAGTTAAATGCATTAATTGTATCACATATGGCCTGCATAGTGGTAGGTTAGTCAATGTAGAACTTGTAGAATTTCTCAAATTAAACTCGAAAGCATAATATCATAGACATACTAGTATTGAAACAGTGGTAATCGACTTCATTTTCTGTCCTTCACAATATCACGTCAATCCTTACTCAGAATACATTAAATGTACCAACACTGTAATTTGTAACAACGCTTTGATTTTCATTTAAGGCTAAATTTTGCGAGGAAGAATAATAGAAGCCAACCAGAACACCTCTTATTTAAGCAGAAGCCTCATACTTTGGCCACGATTAGCATCAGTAGAAAGTATGCATTGGATTAATAAATTTCATTATTTCTTTTATTATCACTCAATAAGTTCTACAATCAATTCCGTTAAAAAAAGAACAGATTGTGCAGATGTTATGTATCAGTTTAATTACGCGAATATCAGATTTGACGGAGATTGGGTAGAAAGCTGCAATCGAACGAGTGAAAATACGGCAAAGTTCATAAATTTTATGACAATCAACAAAATGTCTATAATCTCGGCTAAAGTTTGGAACACGTTACAGACACATAATACAATTTCGGACACAAGTAAGTTTTGCGAAAATTATCAATTAAAGTTGAATCATTATAGCTCGCAACATTAATCAATTTTTACATGATGTATTGTTTCTTATTTGTTTATTTATTTATAGAGGCAAATGTAAGTTTACCGATTTGATTAATCTAATGCAGTCGCTATAGAATTTTAAAACTTTTGTTATGTTTTAAAGAAAATCATACTCGAACAACCAATTTCGTACCAAAATTGTAAAATGTGTTAACCGTATCAGCAGATTTAAAATTGAATCGAATAACTTATCTGTTTCGGCCACGTGCTCAACTGCTTTAAAGGGGTCTTTGGAGAATATTCAAAGCCTCGAAAAGTAACAATCAATAAATTCTTTACAGCCGCCCGTGTTTCAACTAACTACATTTAATTGTGAATAAGCACGTGTCACCAGTATTTCCTCGAAGATACTCAACTAGAAAATTCTTCCAAAACCCTCACTCTTATAAAGTCTAAACCTTGCATGACATGTAAGTAGATATTATATGCAATGCCATACTAGGCGAAACATGATGAGGTAAAAAGATGTCTATTAGTGCATTATGAAGCAACATCAAATTTACTGAAAAGATGCATGACGGCTAACTCTTGCATGTTATAATGCAGTAGGACTTTCAACAAATAGGAGATTGTACCGTCCTATTATCCCACATTCTTCACCCAAATATATAGTGGTTAAAGGGCGTAATACCGGCTTCTACTGATGAGTCGCCAGTAAGCACGAAACGAATGTGCATGAGATTATACTTTCCGTTCGTGCTGCCTTTGGTTTATCCTTCTGGTCACAACTGAACTAATTTGTTACTAGGTTCGCAACACCTAATACATACTTGCATATATATTAGATCTCCGCAACAAAAAGTAATTAAATAGAGAAACATGTTTGACGGGCGATTTGTTACTATCTCTCGATTGTTACTGACCAATTTAATACGGCTAACAAACTCTGACAAATATTTTCGCAGTGTGGGTAATATTCTTGGCCGTATTTTATATTAATACAATCTTAGTTCTCTAGATGTCATGCCATCTTCGTTAAATAGCTTGAAGTGTAGGTTTTTCAAAACAGTTTGTAAAATATATGTTGGGCTCCAAGCCGAATGTTGATGTCTACCAGGGTCCAGTACTTTAATCCTAACCTTGGCAAGACTCCCTTACTCATTTTTATGTTATCACATTTTTACGATAACAAAGGTTTTCCTAATTCGAAGATTTTAATTGCTTATAGTGTGATTGTGTTTCGCCAGACAAAATTCAAATGGACGTCAAATTAATCTGTGTGGAGCTCATTTGGATTGCCCTCACTTTGATCTGCAGTTATTACATGACACTAGAACGACAATAATAGCAGACGTTTTACTTTTCTTGATAAGTTAACATAAATTATGGCATCAATCTTCTAAGAAATAAACAAATTGTAGCATTGATTCACAAAGCGTTTCTTAACGCGAATAGAATTTTATATGACGGACGCAATAAAAATTTGTCTTCAAATTTGTAATGGCCAATATGGTACTGATCAAAGGATAAATCACCGTGCTTCTCTGACTTTACTTTCTACCGGAGCATAATTTTAATGTTTTGTTAAATAGTAAGCTGGCAATTAGTATTTCGTTTTATTCTCGTCAAATGATGTTTCATAAATTAACCTCGTATTGGACGACAATTGTTGACGATGGCAAATGGTGGATGTATGTCCTTATTAATTTATATTCTAGTAAACATTAGGTTAAATTGATGCAAAATTACAAACATGGGAAACAGTTTTAATTTTCAAACAATAAACGGAAATGACACATTAACTGAGAAGATATGCACATATCCAAACGCGTATATTTATCTATGTAAATTGTTGGTAGAACAGGAAAATGTTCATTATACGTCACAATAAAAGTGGGTAAAGTGATTAAGTCTAATTGAAAAGAATTTTGGTGTGTTTACCACGAAATTTATTGACGAGTGTCTATCCAATCCAAAGTATATGGCTTCTCTGAAGTAGCAAGTTATCTGAAATATCTATTATCCTTCACCATGGTGAAATTTAGCTTATCTCTAAAATCACTTTGCATTCGTAACTTTTACAGTTATGGTGCATATTTTATACGTTGTGCTAGATTTCAAGTCGCAGCTACGATGACTAAATGAGGTTGACTTCGTTACTGCTTGAATACATGTACATATAGGAGATTGTACTGTTTAGCTCTCCCACATATCTTGGTCAAATATATAGTGGGCCGGTGGCGTATTATTGGTTCCAACTGCAGAGTCGTCAGTAAGTACGAAACCAATGTGTCAATGAGATTATATTATTAGTAAATGCTAAATTTGAAATACCATTAAACTCCGTTTTAACTAATTTTTTATTACTTCTCAATATATAATTGCATATGCACCATATCTCCGCAAGAAAGAATATAACTATTATAGTCTGTGTGGTCTTTTGCTTATTTCGATAAAGCGACATTGACATAAAATTCAGATGAATATTGAGACAACTTTAAATAATTAGTAAAGTGCCAGCTTGTACAATAATGCATTTACTTAAAATTTACGACCTTCAGATAAACTCTAGTCCTTTTGTAGCTAACCCGTTACAAAACATACCATTTAAGGTAGAATCGTAATCAATGTCTATCAGACCATGATTTCCACACTGGCTTCGGATGATTTTTAAATTTCGTGATGTATTTTGGTGAGATTTGTTTGAGAACGATGTATAAAGTTATCGATATTGCAAGTATAATTGCTTCATCAAGGAATGCGCTGTTCGAAGACTTCCGAATTTCTAACTCGTCACTAAAATTTTCTCCGTTGCTTCCAAAGAAGTTGAAAAATAGTTTCCACCGAATTTTTCATAAAGGCTGTTTAACGTGCAGGATGACGTCTCTTCATTGCCTTCTATGACTACAGGTTGCACAGCTTGAATAACACGAAACCAATTGGTAATTCTAGAATGCGAAGGCAATGGTACTGTTTAACTTTACCTCTTGTTCCCAAGACTTTGATTTTTTCTCCAAATTGTTATTAATTGTTTTTAAACGTTAAACAACATCACTAGATTAAACGAGTATTGGTTGTGCGGGAGGTGATGACAGTCAATATATTCAAGGTTGCGATCTTGATAGAAACACCCGACACATTATGTACATACATTTGTCGGTATAAACTAAGAATTGTACAGTTTAGTAAAGGCAACACATCCAATAGACCCGTTTCGTCCTTACTGTGAATTCATCACGTGCACATAATTTGTCAGGTGTTCCTATCTACGGTGTAGTTGATTTGATTAGTTTAAGCTGAGAATTTTTTAATAGCGACTGTTGGTAGTAATTAGTTTATGAATCTTGTAAGCTGCATATGCACAAAAATTTTATATTATATTCATCATTTACGGTCCACGATTAAACTATTTTCAGCCTCGTGTACGGTGGCGTTGCGACTTTCACTACTAATCATTCGAGCGTGACGATCACCCAGCTGCACACCATGCCGTGTTTAGAGGTGTTGCTCTTGTGAAGTCGTTTCATTTTAAAACGCCACCAAACGGAGATTGGGTGGAACAAATTGTAAATTCGAGATAACAATAGGCGATATACATAACCAATCCGACCGTCACATTTAAGAGTCGATTGGGAATGGCTGGCACAATGGAGAAAATTGTCCAGCAGTAAAATCAAATGCGAAAACAATTTCAATTACAAATAATCCTTTGAGTAATTCGTGCAGCGTGTTACACATCCTTGATTCACGATCAAGGTTTCCTGATTAAAATAGTTTTTATAAATTTCTTTTTATCGTCAACGTCGTTTCAGTTCTTAATTACTGAAACCATCGCCGTGGCACGCGAATACAACACATAAATTAAATTGAACACAGCTATTAAAGGTATTATATTTTGTTTATAAAAATATTTTTGTATTTATCAAGGGCTGCGTATGCTAAAAAGAAGTAAGAATAGATCAGTTTCTTTGAGATTGACAAATTGGCCTTAAAATTGTGTTGATTTTAATTTTTGTTATTTATCGTGAGGACTGACGATGGTTCCAGTGAATAAGAACCGAGACGTCTTTATTGATTTAAAAAAAATTTATTAGCACGAGTGTCCATCAAAAACCTTGATCGCAAATCGAGTGTTTAAAAACGAAAAATGAAAATACATAAATATTTTAGTTCTCGACTCCCGTAAAAGCCCAGTAAATATTTAGTTCTGTAAAAAAAATCAATTTAGCCTTTGTTAACTGAGGATCACTGTGTGAATTAAACGAACATTGGTTGCGCGGGTGGTGATATCAATTATTATAATCAATGTTGCTAACATATATCAGTATAAACTAGAATTGTATAGTGTAGAAAAGATAATTAATCTAATAGACCGATTTCGTCCTTTTTGGGAACTCCACACATACTGTCCACAATTTGCCGCGGTGTTTATCCATGAACACATTATTGAATCAAATAATTTTCATCACACCCGAGCAATAATTGATTATTTTCGAATGTCACTGAAACCTTGTTCGTATGTTCTCCTGATATGCCAATTAAGATAATTAGTATCTGCAGTAACATATATGAGTTAGCCACTTTAGAAGCTTTATGGAAAATCAAACTACAGTCGGATTTATGCAATCACAAAAAGCATGTTCGGGCATTGAGCTTGAAATGGAGGTGAAACACGAAATTGATTGGTTGGTCCCTTACCTTACACTTTCTCCAGCTTTACATATTCTGTTTTGTTTTGTCTTTCAATATATATATAAAGATGTTTCTTTGTAGTTACTTGGGAAGAATATCGAAAAGAAACACTTTTATCTGATAAAATTTAATTTTTTTGAACATGGAAAGAGTACTATATATTTTATTATGTAGTTTCAAGAAGAATATGTATGGAATTATGTTTGGGGTATTGTGCATTCAATAAGGAGTTAGTTCAAATCGGACCAGGTGGGATGCAAAAGTAAGGATGAACAATAGTGAGATAACATGTACACACGTGTTTCGTACCTACCAGCGACACATTAGTTGGAGCCGGAAATTAACCCTAAACTTCCATATATTTTTTCAAGCAAAATAGGACAGTTGGACGGTGCAGTCTCCTTTGTTTCTGCGTATCAAAGCAGTAGCAGATGTAACATCATATGAAGTCTATAGTCATGTGAATTAAAAGTGAACTCACAATAGATACTCTGTGCCAAACCTATTAAGTTTACTTTCACTTTGATTTTGGAGATAGGTTAAACTTAACCAAAATAGAGGATTACAAATTAACTGAAAGCTTGATACTCTGGAAAGACTTAAATAGTAGCCTTGATAGAAGAAATGTATCCCGTCTTTATAATAATCATAATATCAAATAAACCTAACATTTATAAATTCTTGATTACAGGAATCTACCATACATCCATTTATATATTGGAAATCGGCACCTTGTAACAAATAAGTTTCTATAGTCCCGGAAATATGTGTTTAATTCAGGAAGAAGATATGGATAAATTCATGTAAACATTCACTACGCATTTTCTGACGGCTCACTAATTGAAGCAAGCAACAAATAGCAAACTCATCAAATATTCGGTGAAGTATTTTAGGAAATTGGAATGTGCAATTTCATATATGTATGCGTAGAAGAGCAATAATTTAGTCGTTTTCAAATTAAGCCATCCATAATACAACTTCAAAGCAAACATAATACTTTTTAAATTTGCCGACACTTCAAAGGGTACGAAAATTGGGATTATTTAGATAGAATAAACTTAGCATAAACTGAGAAACATTACTGGTTTGAACATCTTCATCCACAGCAAATATTTCATAACCCGGCCTTGATCAGTTTTCATATCCGATGATAATCATACAATCAGTCCAATGCACAAAGAATATTTATCTATTCGTGGTTTCTGTGACATGGTTGGCTTAGTAACAAGTTAGTTCATTTAAGACTATGAACATATTCAAGACCACAACACAAATATGTGAAATTTACTGGTGTCTCTGTACATGCCGCACTCTAAAAATTTATCCTATCAACGTGAAGAAATTTGATGCGGGTAAACGTCATATTGCAGTCAAATTCAAACATCGTCATTCGCATTTTGACTTCAAAACACAAACAAACACACATAAAACAACTTCAATATGCCCTAATGTTGTAAGTGGCGCCAACAAATGTCTTAAGGGTTTTGGCCTAATTTCATCAAGTTCAAAGTCGTTTAACTTTCTGAGCTTATAGTACATCCGCAAAAGTCTCATTTGCTATTATTTATTTAAATCAAGTTTTCGATCTTGATCTAAACAGCTGTCCCATTATTTACTTACATTTGTCGTTATCAACTAAGCATTGTATAACGTAGAAAAAACAATTAATCCAGGTATCCTTCTTAATTTTAAGTCAAATAATCCATATAGAATGAAAATCGCTACCTAAAATCGAGGTCAATTGGAAGCTTAAGATTAACAGATACAAAACATAGGGAGATTGACTTAGGTAGACTGTGGGAAGTGTTCAGTATTAAAGGATGCCCACTAAAGTTAATAGAAGCCTTTATCACGAGTTTTATAGGTAAATTTAATCATAATTGGAAGTAAATGAAGTCAAATAAAACAAAATAGGATCGGAGGGTCATGGTAATACCGGACTCCAAACCAAGCAGGAATATAAAAATGGTAGCATTGAAATAAAATATACGACTATTTTAAAACGGACCCTTAATCTAGGCACTAATGTTCCCAACCAAAAGGAGAAAATTGGCCCTTTTGACACATCAGGAGTAAATGAAACTCCATTTAACATCTGTAACCTTTTGTATGTGGGTAAAAGCATGCGCCTAATTAGGATAACAAGAGGGGAACATAAAAGCGCATGCAAATATGGCCATCTTAATAGATCATATATTGCACGTCATACAATAGAAACAGGATAGACAAATAATTTAGATTTTTGCAGACGCATATCAATTTATAGTCGTAGTAGACAAGATTGATTAGAGAAGCCATCGAAATTATGTCGAGATACGACATAATGAATGAAGCAGCCGTAGTAAAATCACTAGGTTCGATTTGGAATACAGCACTAAATAACGGTTGGAAGCAAAGTTTGAGCCAATCAGAATCACAAACTTGCTAAAATAAAAGAATAATAACATTTGATTGCCATTAACTTACAGGGAGCGGGGATGTGAGTAATTAAATATCTAATTAAATATCTAATGAATTAAATATCTCCTAATTTATTTTAGGATTAACTTATAACGTATTTAATCAATACTGCGATCTTGATATAAACACCTATCCAAGTATGTACATACATTTGTCAGTATAACCTAAGAATTGTACAGTTTAGTAAAGACAACACATCCAGTAGACCGGGTTTGTGTTTATTGGGAACTTATCATTTACTGGCATACGCCTATCTCCTGAATCGTCGGCAGGTGTTATTAGATCTCTAATTTCATTTCGATGAGTTTACACGTGCAGGCACATACACACACATACTTGAAACACACTTGCCTGGTGAAAAGACAGTTATGCTTACGAGATCAAGCAATAAGTATAAGTGTAACAGTTTTAACTAAATTTAACACTTGAATTAATGATTGTAAGACTATTTGTCTAATTTGATTTCCGTTGAATAAGGCTTCCGAAACCGGAAGTCGAAGTACTCGGAGTCAAATTGATGACAGTGAATGCAAACAATATGTTGGACACACCAAGGGTCAGATAATCAATCTATTACCTTTTGCGCAACATGTTTCTTTCAATTCATCCAATAGATCGTTTTCGTCCTAATTGAGAACTCATTTACTGTCAGTTACAAATATCAGATTGGACAACTTGGTGGTATTCATAACACTAATCAATGGAAAATTTGAAAAATATACTGTATTGGCTTCGAAGAACTTCCATTTATAGGTTCAATTATGGGGCAATGAATATTTAGTAAAAAGAGGAGTTGCCGAAGTTGGCATGAATTAACATTTTATACCATGAATGCTTGCGAGCCCAACGCGCCGAAATTACGAAGTACTTATACAATCAATGAATCCGCAGCTGAGGGGAAAAATTCTTCAAATCAAGTTTGCAAGCTTTAAGTAAACACCAATCCAATTGCATTTAACCAGTCGTGAACAACATAGCAATGTTCTCGTCATTCACGTGTACTGCCGGCTTCGAACTCCCATGATCATCATTAGAGTACTACGGCTAACGGACTGGCGAGGATCAAACCGCATTCAACATATATATATATATATATATATATATATATATATATATATATATATATATATATGGAAAAACACTCAATTAGATGAGCTGACTCACCTCTAGTAATTCCTGCATTGTTCTTGACTGGAAATGTAGGCTGCAAAATTTATATGCCGTCACGAGTATGAATTCTCTATAGCTTTCGCCTCATGCATCTAATTGATACAATTGCACAGTCTTTGATAGCACGGGTTGTAGTACCAATTCTACATTACAGGGCCAATACAATGCGATTAATGTGAACTTCAAGCTGGCAAATTTGATTTAAAGAATTACCAAATATTTGGTTGAGTAATTTTACAGAATTGGGTGGGATAATCTCATATGCCTTTGCACATAAATTAAATATCAGAACAAATTAAAAAGAGTCATTAACTAGGCGTGTTCAAGTTACATTGGCAATGCAAAATACGTAAAGAACACCAAAATCATGGTATTGGAAGTAGACGAATGTAGAAACATGTACATCTGCAACAAAAGTCTCATACTTTGACATCAGGCGGCATCATTTTTGGCCATCGTGCGTTATGAATGACATCATTCAGTTAAGTATACAAGATGATGTGCTTCGGTTGCACAGAACTAAAATAGAATCAGTTGAGTAATATTGATAGCGTACACAAAACATGTAGGAATATGAGACCAGAAAGGAAAGCCCAATGCAGTAAAAAAAGATTAGTTATTTCACATATGCAAGCATTTTCTGCTAAATTACACAAAAGTTGACGATAAGAACCATTCTTAATATTAGATGTCCCTGCAAGGTCTTGTACTCTGATCTCGGCCGGCACTATTTTACCCTTGTTCATGGTAGTCATTATTTAATATAGAATAATTGATAGCTATAATATTTTCCTGGTTTCGGATTACTAGTTATTAAGAATAAGGTATGCTGCGTGGATTAAGTTGTAAGAAGTGAGTTTAAATAGAACTAAATGGATAAGCCACATACCGTTAAATTTGTAGGTGTAATATCATGTTTGCGGGCTTTTCGTACATACGGACGACTTATCATAAAAAGTCGGCTTTATGTGCAAAATATATTTAACCAATAAAATTTTTGACATTAGTCGACCACTGAAATCTTGACAGGATTTGGGCTCACTCTGGCAAATCCTCCAGATAATGTACAAACTAAATTGTAACTAGACACGCCATGCATTATTCAATATCCTTGCTTTTAGTCTAATTTGTTATACCAAGTAATAAATCTTTAAGAAAATGTTCAGAACTTATTTTAATAATTAAATGACTGGTTCAGAGGTTATATTATATGGATAATCTGTATAAACAAACTATTTGACTAATTTCCTTTCTTTTGCTCCTTATTGACTCGCTTTATTCTTCTCTACCTGTAGCAGGACTGTCGCTCAGACTGCATCAGGTCGAAATAAATTGCTATTAAAGAATTCAACAAAATAGTTTAAAACGCAATAATACCTCTGTAGTATGTTAACACATTAACAGTAAGTGGTTCATGGGTATTTTTACACTTGTGAAGGTATGCTCTGGTGCCTTTTTTACAAATACGATCGATAACGTTCACATCATGTGTACAATATTAACATTCTTCCATCTATCCGCAAAAATTTGCCATCAAGTCGACCAATACATTCAGCTAATGATAGGCTAATTTCAGCCAGAATTATTCGGTACGAAAACACATACTAAGGTGATTGCCAAGTTTTGATCCAATAACAGGTAGTTAAATAAAAAATCCGTTATCGTTAGAGCTGCAAACTTCGCATTTCGTAGCCGACTCTGCATTTCAGTAAATACCCTAAAAACAACTATGATTAATTTAAAAAATTACCCGTAGAAATGCAGTAGAACAAAAGGTAAACCGTTCTTTAAATGAAGTTTGCGAGATTGAATTAAACACCAATCCCATTGTATATAGCCAGTCGTCGAACAGCATAGCAAATCTAACGCTAGTTGCACGCACTGACGCGTTTCGACCTTCCATGATCATCATCAGAGTACGACGGCAAACTAACTGGCGAGAATCATACCGCACTTCATATATCTGTAAAGTAAATTAGATAATAAAACTGTTGTTTTATGTAAAGGGCTTCATAGATAAATATTAATTTTTCTGATTTTACTTGATGTAGAATTGTGAAATTGGTCGAATTGACAGGGTGCCCCGTTGCCAATATATGATCGGAAATAGCTGATTTTCCTGACGGTGGCAAGCCTTTGTTAATCAATTTCTGTGGCAAATGTTGCTGGATTCTGCTTATCAATTGCTTTTCCGTACGTCCGATATATGTGCTACCGCACATACATGAGAATTTGTAGACTATGAATGATTTGGAGAGAATTGGCAATTGATCTTTGGCATTCAACCTCATGATTATCTGTGTACTAAATGTCATATTAACTTTAACACTGGGAAAGTTGTCCTTAGTTATTCTATTCAGCCGCCGTGCAATTATTGAGGCTGGTACGTCGCCTCTAAATGGTAAGTTTAGGAAAACCTGCTTGACGGTATCCTCTCCAGTACGAATCTGTCGTGGTCTGATGTTGACATCAATGAAACGCTCTGGGTAGTTGTTCATTAGCAAAATTTTCCTGAGGTAGCCCAGGTCTTCCTCAATCTTGTGTTCAGAGCAGATCTTCCTGATTCTGTTTGCTAGGTTGTTTACTAAGTTTCTTTTGTGGGATTTTGGCACACTACTATTGTAGTGAATGTATTGTCCGGTGAAAGTGGATTTTCTATGTATGGCCAGTGTCAAATCTCCGTTTGCTTCTCGAGTGAGTTTGATGTCGAGGAAGAGAAAACTGTCGTCTTTCTCTACCTCGAGAGTGAATTTGATGTCTGGATCGACTCCATTTGCTTATTTGAGGATTTCGGAAGGGTCTGCTGCTTCTAAGATGAACAACAAGATATCATCTACATACCTTTTGTAGAGTGCGCACTGGTCAATTATACCTTTTAGGCTCGTTTTTTCCGGGTGATACATGTATACATCTACCAGGAGGGGTGCGATGCAACTTCCCATAGCTACACCATTGATCTGGCGGTAGTATATCCCTTCGAATGTGAATTGCACGTTTTTAGTACATGCTAATATGAGGTCTTTGATGTCATTGGTGTCTATAGGGAAGTCAAAAAACTCATTTTTGATGAGGCCACACAAGATCTCCGTTGTCTTATCCAATGGTATGTTTACACCTCCACGTTTAAATTTTGTGTTTTCAGCCTTTCAATGTATTTACCTCTCACACACACATATATATATATATATATATATATATATATATATAATGTCATTAAAAACTCAACATTACTTTAGGTAGAAAATTTAATTGAAGAGATTTCAAATAGGTTCCACCTTTAGGTAGTCTAACCAAAATCACAAGTTGGTATATGACTTAAACTTGCGTGTAGTAGGCAACACATGTGGCTAATTGGTTTGATTCGCATACTGAAACTAATGTACCCCGGTTCGAGACACGTCCATGGTAAATTCGGGACTGTACTTGAAGAGTTCCTGATAAGAATGAAATCAGTCTACTTGATGAATTTCCTCCGCTGCCTAGCACTATTTTAAGTTTATACTGACAACAAATACATAATCCTAACTCTGCATTCAGACCTTAATTATATATATATATATATATATATATATATATATATATATATATATATATATATCATATGAAGATACTCGAGGAAACGGTTATTGTAGTTGATAAATTTTATTTTTATATTTTCACATTGGAAGAGTGTTATGCATTTTATTAAAGCTCGGATCCCAAGTGAATTATTTTATTAATTTGCATGTATATAATATGTGGATCTAGTCGTTGTTAACTGGGATTGATATAGAATGTTATATCTATAAAAAAATTTTATAAGTGCATATAAGTTTATGAAATCCGCAAAATTATTTTGTTCTAAGTTCCTGTGATGTTATTAAACGATTTTGAAAGCTCATTTGCATACCTAAAAGACGATTAATTGCCAAAAAAAGCATTCTATTTATTAAATTTTCGTTTATCTCACAATAACCGAAATTTATTTCTGCATGTTACTGATTCTGTGTGTAAAGATGAATAAGAAATTTGTCATATACCAGAAACGATTTTTTCTTATTTTCCTCTCAAGTATCTACAAGTGAACATATTCATTTATTTTCTAAAATAAAAACAATCGATGAAGCGCTGTTAATTGAAAAACTGTGACCGAAGTTTCCTAGGAGTAATAATAGGTACGAGCATTTAGCCTGAAACGAAGGGAATGCATTAAAATTATTTGTTGATTCCCGATTCTACACATTCTCCTATTTTCAATTTTCCGTCTGGTTGCCTATACAATAATCTATTCATATTAAGTTTAAAATTAGAAATTATTTGGTGAATAAAAGTCTAAAAATACATACTATATCACATTTACGTAAAGAACAGAAATATTTAAAAAAATATGTCAAACCTAATGTATGCACTGATCGTCAAATTTAACCGATCAGTTAGCACTGGCGCTGAATAAAAAGTTGTTTCGCCTTGCTTTAGAATGACCATTTAAGTTCATAGTTCTTATAAAGTACATGAATAAACAGATTTTTCATTGAATGATTTACATATATAGGACGATTTTACAAAGAAAAATAACATTTATGCACAGAAACGAAAAAGCAAACAGATATTCCATAGTTTTGATAAGCAATACTGTTAAATAACTATTGGTAGAAATTGTATAATCATTAATCAACAAAGTCATGCCAAAATTATCTACTTTTGTTTACTTTAATGATCACCACAGAAAACTTGGTTCATTTCAAATCTTAACCAGCATTCTGCAACAAAGATTTTTTCTACTTCAGTACATAGACATTTAAATGACAATTCATTTTATTGTCTGTCTTTATTCGGCCCTGCAATAAATTATCGATCATGACAATAGTAGAAACGAAGAATAATTTGTTATTTGGTTTATTTACAATTGCTGGTAGTATGGTTGCAACGAGTGACTCTTGTGGCATCTGGTCAATGGCTACTTATAAGCTGCAGCTTACGGATTAACGTGAAATATTTTATATTAAAGCTTGGCCTATAAAACAATAAAGATCATAAGGATAAATCTGTAGCCGGAAAACCCCGTAAGCCTAGTAGATAAACTTTTTAACAAATCTTCGGAAGACCTGAATCAAACTCAAGAAGAAGCATTTTGCTAAGTTTCATGTAGGCGACGCGTAATTAAAAATTAGTTGAATCTATATTAAATACATTATTATCTTTTCTCTTTCGCTTCAATCGTTAAATATATTAAAGAACAAGTTTTTCGCAAATTTCCCAATATTTTTAAAATGCAACTTTGAGGACGCAGAACGGTAAGTACAGGTCCGCGAAGCTTCCACGTCGTTGTTGAGCTCAAAAGCTTCCATCTCGTTACCGACCGATTCGCGAAAAAACATATATTCAACATATGTTCATCGGTTGTGTCTTCAAAGCGTTTATTCTCAATTCCATCGTCATTGCACATACTGACGACATGCCTGTTGGTTTGCCAGGTTGAACTCATGGTTGAATAAACTGGGGAGTGTGTTCGCCCAAATCCCATAAACTTTACTTATATAACTGTTATAAACATCCACGCAACCAATGATTGCGTAGTTATCACCTACTTATTCATCAAAAATTAATTTGATTTAAAATCACGTATTTATTAATTGTTAAAAACTGTTTGTTGCGGAGTGCTAATATCTATGCAAGTGTATATTAGGTGTTGCGCACCTAGTAACAAGTTAGTTCAAATAGGACCAGAAGATTATAAAATGTCAGTATGAACTAAAGGTATAATCTCATGTACACATGTGTTTCGTGCTTACCGCCGAAACATCATTAGCAGCCCTATACCCACAATATATTTTGTCAAGGAATTTGGGACGATTGAACGATACAATCCCCTGTACGAATTTGTACACAAACAGTAACAAAGTTAAATTCGTATAAAGTCTTCGACAATGCGACTTCGAAACCAATTCACTATATTTGAATATACCAAGCTTGTATAGGGTAACAACACTAGGGTTGCCTAGTCGGTACATGGTACTAACACAATAGAATACAAGATATTAAAAGTTTCACTGAAATTAAGAATTACAACTTCTTCTGTGCACCCGTTACTCCAGAAAATCCATCCACTCTGGCCTTGATCAATATCAGTTATGATATTTCGCGATAATCATGACATCATTCAATTAAGTATATAACAGTTAGATACTGTTTGTTGCGGAGAACTAATATAAATGCAATCGTGTATTAGTTGTTGCGCATCTAGTGACATACTTATTCAAATAGGACCAGAAGGATATTAATTTAATAATATTAATGAATGGGATAATAATCTTTAGTTCTTATTTAAATTAAACATACCTAATGCATTAATAATCTGCAACCAATTTCCAAAAAGCATACTTATGAATAAAATCGACATTTTTAGAATTAATATATACATGAAACATTTATATGCGATTAAGCCATCATGATTCTTCACTTTTTTAGCAGATAAACTGTCATTGTGATACGCTGATTCAAATTTAAAAATTCTTAATCAACCATGCAAAAAATGAAAAATAGTTTCACCATGCACTATACCCTATGAAATATGACATATTTAGAATTATTGGGCTCGTTTATGTGCAATCCAATTTTCTCGTTTATAGAGATCAGCATGTTTTCCATAAAAACCAACGAAACAGCTTATCGAATCGATGATGATTGATAACTATATGCTCGTAACTTTTAAACATATTTGATTATAGGCTCAGTACAAGTCTTAACACGTTGAAAGACCAAAATACTGCAAGCAGATTTAACCCACCGATATTTTATTGAGAAGATTAGTAATTTTAACAAACTGACCTTTTAAAAAGTATGTCCTACAATCACACAGAATATCAGGTGAAGATAGTAGACAATTTATCTTAGTCTAGGTGCCCATGAGATTTGTGAATAGAAATCACATAGCTTTATTATGAGGCTACCAGTTAACCATAGCAATTCTAAATACTGAAAACGAAGTACCACACATGCGAAACTGAAACCACCGAATAACCTTTGTCACTAATTTTCAGTGGAATCAAATTCTATATCTTATCAGAATGGAATAGTTACTCATTACGCATAGAAACTCACATCAAATATTTGGTTATTTTGAATAATATATTTGAAAAGTGAAAATTGTTACCTTATACACAACGACGACAACCGGACACAATTAATATTCAAAGAAAAATTGCCAGTCCCTCTAGGACCTTGTTGTCAATCGTCAGAAACCAGAGTTCGTAATTTTATTCAGTAGTGTTTAATATGTGTTTTCAGAGCAAAGAACCACGTCGATTAATATTCAACGGTGAAATGTAAACGTATCGCAAGTGGTTACACCTCGTCGAACCGGTGATGCCTTGCATTATATTAACTAGGGTCGAGTTTATTTCTACTATTTTAACATCCAGGTACCCAAAACTTTACATTTTACGACTGCGCGTCAGCTATGGTTTTGATCGGTTCGTCGTATCAACGCTGTGCTTTGATAAATATTTATAATAAACTATATGAATCAATGCATATATGAAGATATGACAATATAAACATATATAAATAAACATATATATGCATATATACATACATTTTTGTAGCCAAGTCATCTCAACTTTATGCATTCGAACGATCATATGTAAAGAGAAACTGATCAGAAAATTTCTTTACCAATACAATGCAAGAATGTAATCACCAGCTTTTGTATTTATATATATATATATATATATATATATATATATATATATATATATATATTCGTGTTTATTCTTAAGTATGTGTGGGTTAATAGCAATCGTAGTCATTACAGTTGATCTAACATCGAAAACTGAGAATTAACGTTAACAATATTTATTTAAAAATGTGTAAATTGAATATATATAGGATGGCGTAAATTAGATTATAGCAGTCGCTTTATAACTGTACCTGTTATGTATTGTTGTGTCATCGTGATCCTGATGATGGTTTCGTCAATGCGAAATCGAAACTACCAAGTATTAAACTTCAATTCTATTGTTTCTAACGAGTTGCAAAACATATCAAAACTGTCGTCCTTAACATGAACTGACATGTTTCGATCTTCTATGATCATCATCAGAACACGACAGCAAAGTGACTCACGAGGATTCAGCCGCAATTTCTATAAAAGTTACGTAAGCTCAGATAAGTGACTCTGAACTCTAATATTATCAAGCTATGATGATCATTACAAGAGATCGAAACGCGTCAGCAAGTACAACTGACAAAATCTTTGCAATGTTCTACGTCCCGTTCGATAAAATGGGACTGGTGACTATGTCATGCTCGCAAACTTAATGTAAAGAATTGTTAGCAGCATCTGCACAATAAGTAATTGTTTTAATTGTTAACTCTAAAACCACGAAGTACAATATTAGTACGTTTTAACTTAAAACGTCAATCGTTCAGGCTGTCTTTTTATAATATGTATGATATGCACAACAGCTGGATTCGTTTAGTTGAATTCTTACCTGGCATAAGTCATAAAACTTTTGGCTTGACACATCATCACTTTTTATTATTGAAAATAACAGACATTTAGACAGATAAATAATAAGTTAACCACAATAACAAAACAAGCTAATGCTTAGAGCAAAATTCGTCAAATGAACAGCACTCCTTATTCTAACGTCATTTAAATCATGAAATATTTTATTCGTCGGTCAAAGAATGGCCTGGAAAATCGTTCTGGACAAGGTCAGAGTAATTTGCTTCTAATTATGTTCACTTGAGAATAACGAGGAGCTGCAAATGGCATTGATGCAATTTTGGCTTCGATAATATAACATTGTTTTTAAAAAACAAGCCAATGAAGCAAGTGCGTTGTGACTAACAAAGGCTGCATTCCAGTTGTTTCGTTCATTGAAGATATTTGGATGGACACTGGCGACAGCCTGCTTCAGTTTACCCATCATCAAACGTTTTACAAAACAAGCTGATGAAGCAAGGACAGCGAACAGTTTGCCGGCTTAATCTGATGATGATCATGGAGGGTCGAAACGCGCCAGTGCGTTGCGGCTGGCAGTAGTTTTGTCATGCTGTTCGACGACTGGTTAAATACAATGGAATTGGTGTTTACGTCAAGCTCGCAAACTTGATTTAAAGAAATGATGAAACAAGTGTTTTGTAACTAAGACAGGCTGAATTCGAATTGTTTCTTTCCTTGAAGATAATTCGACGGCCATTTAAAACCTGTGATAATGGATAAACTGTAGAATGCGGCCGCCAATGGCCGTCAAAATATCTTCAAGTAACAAAACAACTGGAATTCAGCCTTTACTATTTACAACACGAATAAGGTAATTTTGTATAATCCATTTTCGTAAGGCTTTCTTTCATTTAAACTAGGCCCAGTTCCACATAGCTTAGTAGTTAGTTTCCAAACAACTTTTATACAGCGAAGATTATCATTGTTGTCACTTAAAGAAAGAGACGTTTGACGGAGCAATTAAATACTGTTTGTTGCGAAGTGCTAATATATATATGCAAGTATGTATTAGGTGTTGCGAACCGAGTAACAAATTAGTTCAGTTGTGACCAGAAGGATAAACCAAAGGCAGCATGAACGGAAAGTATAATATCATGCACATTCGTTTCGTGCTTACTGGCGGCTCATCAGTAGGAGCAGTTTCAATGCATTAGCACTAATGTGAAAATACTTTATCACATTATAAGCGGATGTGGGTTTCCATTTATGTGACTTAACAGCAACAATTTTGATTCATTTTAGGCTCGTTCGTACTTTATATCATTTTTGTTTCATATGAAAAAGTACAATGTGTTACTAAATGGTTGAGTGTGCTTCTAAGCTGATGAGTACAGCTCCAGTGCAATCTAGGCAACTGGAAAATCATTTTAATGTTAAAACGATGTTGAATGATATGGAGTACGAAAAGTCGTTCATTTCAAAATTAAGTTTTATAGCACTAACTGAAATCTAGATTGCTTAACACCATTTAGTCAGTCATTTTTACGTAAAGATATTTGATTAGCATTTCTTGCAATGGATGTCGTCTGTCCTTATAATTATGTAGAAATCTTGTGCTGCCTTTCTTCATCAAATTAAACTAATTCTTTAAATCAAGTTTGCGAGCTTGAAATAAGCACCAATCCAATTGTATTTAACCAGTCGTCGAACAACATGACAAAACTACCGCCAGCCGCAACGTACTGACGCGTTTCGACCTTCCATGATCATCATCAGAGTACAACGGCAAACTGACTATCGAGGATAAAACCGCATTGAATATATATGGAAATTAAATTTAGATATGCGGCTCTCTCCTCTAGCAGTCTCGCATACATTGAACTTGACTGGAACTGTCGGCTGCACAATTTCTATGCAGTCGCGAGCATTAACTGTTTTCAGCTTTCGCCACACACACAAATATAGACAATACAATACAATAATACAAATTAAAGTAATGTTTGGTCGGTATTTCGTGAGTCGTGACAACTTACATCCTCAAGACCGTAAACAGAAATGGCAGAACATTGACGTAATAAGTCCAGAAATCTGATATCAATGGCTGATATTTGTGCTCAAACTCATTCAGAAGATCAACTTGATCGCCTTAGTATATGCATGTATTCAGTATAATTAAAATATTTCAGTCTCACTTACTAATAGGATTTGACCTCCTTGTGTCCGGATTCGAGAAAAATGAGAAACCGGCCAAAGATGTCAAATAAAGTGAGAAACATCTTCCACATCTAGATAATTAAACGAGAATTGATTGCGCGAGCGATGATAAAAAAATTATTTAAATCAAGGTGGTGAGCTTCACATAAACACCAATCGTATTATGTATACATTTATCAGTAGAAACTAAGTATAGTATAATGATTGTTCCAGTAGACTGGTTCCACTTTTATTGGGAATTTTAACTTACTGTTTAGTATTTTCCACGGATAAGGATCGAGCCTGGGAACGTCTGCTTCGGTGTCTGTGTTTTTTACAACTGAACGTAAGACTGGCTCAGTGGTTAAAGTCACAAACACTGAAGCGGTGCGGCAGGGTGGCCCAGTGGATAGAGTCAAATTCTCCGAAGCAGACGTGCCCAGGTTTGAGCCCCGTGCGCCTCAAATTATAAATCGTGCGTAAAGGGTTGCCACAAGGACGAAATCGGTTTTCTGGATGAATTGCCCTATGTAAACTATACAATACTTATTCTTTAAATCAAGTTTGCGAGCTTGAAGTAAACACCAACCCCATTGTATTTAACCAGTCTACGAACAACAAAACAAAACTACCGCCAGCTGCAACGCACTGACGCGTTTCGACCTTCCATGATCATCATCGAAACGCGTTAGTTTGTTGCGGCTGGCGGTAGTTTTGTCTTGTTGTTCGACGTCTGATTAAATACAATGGGGTTGGTATTTACTTCAAGCTCGCAAACTTGATTTAAAGCATTGTTACCACCACCCGCGCAATCAATTATTGTTAAATTGTATGGCCTTTACAATACTTAGTTTATAAAAATATACGTACACTTAATAGGATTGCTCACAACCTTGATTTAAATAATCTTTCTCGTTAAAATGAAAACGTATAACGCTTACCATTAGAAGAATAAAAATAAGTTATTATGCATAAAATTTTATTAATTTGCGTTTAAATCATCGTTCGTGTAGTCTGCCTTTTGGTAGACAGACTGATTAACAAAATAATGGGGCCTAAGTTTCGGTTCTAACTATAGACCATTTGCTTGGGAGTATTAAATCTCATCCCCTACGTCAATAAATCCACTCATTGCATGAAATTTGAAGTTATAGATTAACTTATTTATTTGTTTAGTCTATTCTTAAGGTGGATCCTATTTTGTATTTCCTTCTACTTAAAGTTTAATCTGCCCACAATAGATCTGCAATCATAAGAAAATCACCATATCACCTGCGCAAGTGATGTTGAACTGAGGTCACAAAGCAGGATCTGATTATATATATATATATATATATATATATATATATATATATATATATATATAATTTCATCATTCCATTGTACTTTAAATTAATAGCAATTAGACTGGTGGCATGATGTCTGTCTTACAATGACAGATCGGCAATGAATAGGTGCAACTTCAACTAGACCGATTTTGTCTTTATTAGGAAACTATTAATTAGTTGCCAGAATTGAAAGTGGAAACTTTGGGCCGAAATCAATACCAAAGAGAATCTGCCTGAAGGAAAAACAAACCGAATATATATGTTGGTATATAGGCAAAATTGCATGCAATTTACGAGTTTTGTGGCGTAGTGCATGAGATGCAAGTCACCAAAATGACCCTACTTTTGTTCTAAACGAAGACTACGAAATTTTGGTAATTACTCGGTGAATTTCAAATAATTACACACACACACACACACACACACACATATATATATATATATATATATATATATATATATATATATATATTCAGTAGACCCTAAGCATTGAATAATGTAGCAATGTCAATTCACCAAGTAGACATGTTTGTTCTTATTAGGTACTAGTCAAGTGCTTGTTAGAATTTGCTGCGACTGATGATCGAGCCGGAGCATATTTGCTTCGTGCCTCGCACAGATCTACTGCGCTACCCTGGAGCAAATTACACAGATTTTTAAGTTATATTCCAATTTATGCTTTTGGTTATTCGTTCCTTCAGGTGAAGCTTATACGGCATTTTTTGTCGTGAACTTCTAACTAGGTATTCCCCGTCTGCCATTATAGAACAGAAACCATGCATTATTTAAAAAATCTATGCTAATAGAATTGAGACGTAGCGTCATCAATTACTGAAATAATCAAATGTCACTTAGTAGCCAATCGCTTTAAACTCTACTGGTAAATGTAATATCACCACCGTTACTATAAACAAATTATTGGTTTAAACTTGAGCATGAACTTTTTAGCTACTCAGAAGAAATAAAAAAAATTTAATCATACAATGAACTTACTTACTCGAAAAATCGTTAGAACTTCTTCCTAAATTATGAACTTCAAAAACGGAACAAAGGCAATAAACAAATTTGCGTATGAGGTAACACCTTTGTTTGCACTGACTTTCGCATATCCTTCTGATCCAATATGAACTACCTTGATAAAGATATTTTCATTTGAGACCAGGACGATATATCAAATTCAATACGAAAAAAAAAGTTTAAATTCTTGGAAGTATGCGCTTCTTGCAAAGAGGCTCCAAATAATTAGCAGAAGTACCCGCGCTCTTGACACACAGGACGGCTCAGTGGATAGAGCAACAGATTTCGAAACAGACGTGCCCAGGTTCGAACCTTGTCCGCGGCAAATTCTGGACAGTACGAGAGGAGTTCCTAATAAGGATGAAACCGGTCTACTGGATGAATTATGGTTTTTACACTATACAATGCTTAGTTTATACTAACTAATATATGTAGATAATGGGTCAGGTGTTTATATCCAGATCGCAACCTTGAATAAAGTAATTGTTATCACCGCCCGCGAAACCAATGTTTATTTTAAAAAGAAATAACCATTTAATGAATTGTCGATAACTACATATTGTTATCTCAAAGACATGTGTGTAAACTTTTTATAAATCGAGTTTGCTAGATCGATATAAACAACAAGCCAATTGGATCTAATCAACCGCACAGCATAGCCAAGCTACAGTCAGTCTTATTTACTGACGCGTTTTAAATCTCTATAATCACCATTACAGCACAACAGCAAACAGACCAACAAGGATCAACAGCATTGCATATATAAGGAAAGGCAAAATGTGGATCGCATAAGTTGTACTTGACTGGAAATTTCGGCAGCAAAAATAATATTTAATGACGAAAATTTACCTTTTGCACCTGTTTATAGATTTATATAAATTATACAATTAAGCGATCATTAATTGCACGGTTGGTGATAACAACTCTTCAAATAAAGTATACGCGCTTGATATGAACATCGATAACATTGTATTTCACCAGTCGCATTTTAAAGAAAAACTACCCTCATATTACGGTAGCTCATCAAGTTCACTGCGTATAATAAGCATCGTCTTTTTAAACGGTACCAACGCCATGACATGGGATATAAGATAAATTCCGTTTTCTGGACGAAGTTTTTTAATATAAGAGGACATATACTGGCTACGGATAAACATTAGATATTATAACTCATTTCAAACGACGAAATACTTTTCTTCTCAAACGAGAATAATGTTAATGCATCAACACGCATGAGTTTATTTTTTTAGTGTTCATTATAAATCTTTCTGATATCGGATAATAGATCTTTTAACAACGACCGAATATTTACCTGAAAAATCTAATCTTGTGAGACCATTGGGGAGCCAACCGCTGGTCATTGCCAGTCCTTACGTAAGACAAAATTATTTAAAGTTCAAGACAGTTCTACCTATGTTCACCGCCGTGGGCTATGACGACATGCATCAGTTTCGGAGAAAACTGAATAGCAACTAATTGGCAAGGATGCGTTCTTAATTCCAGAGCTTTATTCTAGCTATTAAGTGCACGGTGAAATTCGAGCTGCAAATTCTGATTTACATTTTGGTCAGTGATAGAGTCTGATTTATTCGAGCGTATAGCACAAAAATCTGTGCAAGATTTATGCAGTGAAACTTGTTTTTCATGCTTTAGGCAGGTAGACGTCGTTCGTCTATTTTACAATTTTCTATTCCTATGCGTACTTACAAAAATCAATTTTTCGTTATTGATTTTATTAAAATTCTCAGGTGTCAACACCAGACAGCTAAGTGCGTATAGTTTAAGAAATTTTGCAATTTTTTCAGAAATTCTACGTCATTTTGTCATATATTGACACAGTTAGGTCTAGGCTTTTAGTGATCAGAATGTTAAATATGTGTGTCCATGGAAGCGTGACTGCTCCATGGAATGGTGACAGCAAAGAGTTTTAGAATACACACAAGCAGTGGGACAACGTTCGGTGGTTCACAATGCAATTGGGGACGCAGGCGTATGCGCCGTGAAAGCGGTTGACTGCGTTGGTGCTGAAACAACAGAGACTGTAATGTTTTGAACTGGACGAACTCCGATTATTTGTAGCTTCGTGCTAGCGCCCAAGCCATCACTGATCAACCACATCATTACAAGCAACACTCATTTCTCTATAGTCACTATTTTCTCTGGCTGTCACGCTTGAATCATTGACAGCGCATTTTTCACGTTTATTGCGAGTTATTTATTCATATCGGTTTTTGCAGAGATCTAAATAAAACAGTACTTTTTGTTTAGTTATAGAACAATGGTCATGTTATATGCAAAAGCAGCACTAGAAAAAGCGAAAAGAAATTCATTCATCTGGACATTGGATAATTTGATTTTTGCATTACATATTACCGGTTCCTACGGTAATCAGAATTATATATTGCGGCGCAATAATCGGTTACACCTTTTACTCATGCTTCATTAAATCGCTTTTTGCATACGCAAAACTACACAACATATAGTGTGTATTGGAAGCCAGAACATACATGGTAGGAGCACCTCTATACTGGGCTATTCAAACCCAGGGTGCATCCAACAAGACATGGTCACCTTAATGCCACACAAATTATTGCATATTTAGCATTGTGTGCCAAGCTTTTCAGTTTAACAGTCAAACGACTACTTTACTGGCGATGTTAGACAGCCATTGTTCTATGCACTATTCTAGTTTTGAGCAACTATGACCCAGCAAAGTAAAAAATTGATATTTGATATATTCCTGAAATTGAATTTGGTTTTGCGTAATGCTGTCATCGTTCGAGCTGATACCACAGTTGACGGTTGCGTGACTATTGGTAGCACTCTGAGGTCGGTAAAATCTTGATTTCTTTACATTTCAAAGTGCATAACTTGTTCTTTATAATTGATTGATGGATTCTCACTGGTCTCGGCACTCTGAAGCCGTCCTTACACTTGTCCGGAAATTTTTTTGAATACGGATTAAAAAAGTTTTTCTTCTGCCATTTGCTTAAAGCTGGTGGTGTCAGCAAAATCTGGCATTGTCTTGATATGAATTCTGAACTGATTCTAATCATTTTTTGAAATTAAAACGAGCAATGTTGAATATATGCGGATATGCTAGCACGAAAAAGCGGAGCATAGTGTATGTGTAGGGCAAATGGAACGGCATTTCATCCAAGTAGAACAAACAAATGCACCGACTATGCTTAAACTTATTAAGTAAGAAGGAGTTTATAATTGCGGACATGTGCTTTAAAATAATATTGGCTTCTGTCGTAGAAAGCTACTGCAATCATATGGGTAGGTAGTTTCGAGCATATTTATCACCGCAATAAGTAACAAAATTAAATGAACCAATTCATAATAAGGACAAAAGCCATCTACTGAACAAGTTGCCAATACCATTTTAAGTAATTCTTATTTTATTTTGACAAAAATATGAAATGAAAATCTTGCACAAAATCTTTAATTCAATATCATTTCCCCAGGTGGCATGGTGTCTATTCCATTCTGAAGGAGCGGGGGTGACTAGTTCGAAATTGTATGTAGAAAGAGATGCCATATAGGCTCCTAATGAACTAATGGCTAACGAAAAACTTAAATTTTGTGTAGCATGCGGCTGATGTGGCGCATTAAATAGAATCCCACACTAAATAGCAAATGCGCTCTAATATGAATTCCGCCTGCAGTGAAATCTGGACAGATATTGACGAGTTCTCAGTAAGGTCTACTGAATGAATTTCTTTTTTCACCTTGGGCAATTTTTTATATATACCAGAAAAATATACATAATCAAAATCCAGGTTTAAATCTTCGATTCCATAAATGGATATATATATATATATATATATATATAAATATATATATATAGTTATATAAGATGAAACTAGTCTACTGAATTGTCTTTCTACACTATACACAATTCTAGTTTATACTGACAGATGCAAGTAATTAGTTATTATGCTTACATCAATATCTAAAGCTTGATTAAACTATTTTTTTATCATCGTCCGTGCAATCACTGTTCGTTTAATTATATAAATGATCACTTCAATACAACTTCCTCATGTAGTGTGGTGTCTGGTCAGTAATGAGAGATTTGGGTTGGCTAGTAGTAACTTTAGGTCTAAATAGATGCCATATGAGCTCCACCTAAAAGAAAAGACTAACCAAGTTACATTAGTTAGTATATAGCTGAAAATTGTGTGCAGTGTGCAGTAGGGTGGCTCGGTGGTTAGAGCGCCAGATTGCGAAGCAGACGTGTCCAGGTTCGAGCCCGTCCACGGCGTTTCTGGCCAGTACGTAATGAGTTTCCAATGAGGACGAAACCGGATGAATTGATTTTCTATAAATAAAGTTTGTGGTAATGTAAGCACGCATAATCTGAAATATTCGTCGATGTAAAAATAATAAAGCTACCGTCACATGTTTGGATGCGTTTCGGGCATCTTTGATAATATTAAGAATAATAGGTAGATTTGGCTGATTAAAGTCAAACTGCGGTAAACAAATATATGCATGTGTTAAATACTGTTTGTTGCGAAGTGCTAATATATATGCAAGTGTGTATTAGGTGTTGCGAACCTAGTAACAAATTAGTTCAGTTGTGACCAGAAGGATAAACCAAAAG